>AIHY01001327.1:0-12453 GCA_000331125.1 Phytomonas serpens 9T
GCGGTCCCGGGAGCCGGTGATGGCAACCTCAGTGGCGTGCGCCAGGGACAGCGTCGAGACGAAGCCTGTGTGACCCTCCAAACGGCGATCCGGGATTGCGTGGTCGCTCTCGGTGCTGTGGCGGTCTGGATTAGCGACCCACGAGATGGCGGTGCCATCGCGCGACGTCGACACCACCTTGATGGAGGAGTCCGCTTGCTGGGGACACGCGAGAGAGGTAATCCAGCCGCGGTGACCCTTCAAGACGCCTTCGTAGTTCATGATTGGTGTGGAAGATAGAAATAATGAAGATCGCTTGCAACTGTTTTAGGAATATATGAATGGTATTAATCGTAAGTTTAAGTGTGAGTATGAATAGAGGAAAATAAATTGCGTTGAGAATTTAAAGGCATCATATACACCGACCCACCAAATACGGAAGCGAACGAATGCTTCATTGGTAAACTATTTATATTACTGATTCTAAGAGCAACGAAATGAAAAGAATCAACCCATAATATATCCAATTAGACATAAAATACTGTGCTTATATGGCATTGTAGTATAGTATTAGCCTGTGTAAATATAGAAAAGGGCGTGAAAATATACAGACTAGTATTTCCTTCAAGTAAGATAAATGTAAACCATGATTTGGGGCATCAAGGAATTGATAAGAATCGATGATAACAGAGTTCACACATTATATTCTTGTTTATCTCCTTTTTACCCACATATTTTTTCTACAAAGAGCATTAGTTATAAGCTCCTAATACGTACTCAATTTCTATAATGTCAACCTACTCTAATGAAATATAATCAATGTTTGAGCTGAGACCTAAAAAGGCCTTATGCGAATAAAATCTTGGAATAAGGCACAAAAAGAAAGAAAATTAATCCTACCGAGTGAAGCAAACACGCCGTTAATGAAAAATCGAATCCCATACCAAGAGCTGCAGTATCTGTCTCCTTACGACGGAACTTCGTCTGATGTAGTTTCAAGATTATTGCCCATGAAACACAATGCATAATAAAGGCACAAAAACCAAGACTACCAATTCTCCATCGATGAAGCTTGGACATAACCCGCGATGGTTTATCTATGCAAAATATATATATCCAAACAAAGATGAGTTCTATTAAGTAAAGAATAAATGTAATGATTGCAAAGATACCTCCATTAAACAAAGATTTTTTGATCGTCGTATCTTTGATCAGCAACACTGGAGTGGTATAGCTGATATGACTACAATTTGCCTTATATCCCCAGAACGTATAGCAGTGGCCATGAACGCGCTCAATTTGAGGAGTAAAGATTGAGACCAAGCCTAGCAATATAGATAATAAGAGAACGAAAAAAAATACCATTATACGAGGATCAACTCTCAATAGCATGGCAATAAAAGATTCTACGCAGTTTGGAGGCGGATTCTCGAATGTGAATTGCGTGTCCAGATCCACTAAAGACGCATCTAAGCGTGGGAAAATATACGCAGCTAAATTTGCAGTTCGATAGGCGAGAGAATGATACACATTTATGTTGTTATGCGGTTCTACTCGGCTGGAGTTCACCCCCGCCACCTTATATTGTTGCACTGGATGCGGAGAGTCTGAAGGGTGGAAATCGATGTCCGGTGCGGCGCCGCGATCAGGGAATCCCCTGATGTCATTGATATTCCTCGCCTCATCCACCCCACCAGTTTGGATATTAGGAAAAGCCACAGTGAGAGGTACGTTGGTAACCGGCAGGGTATTTGCGTGGTCATACTCAGGAGGCAAACTATGATTCGATTCTTCGCTAGGCTTGGGTGGTTCCTTTGTGTTGCTGGACGAAAGCAATGCTTTGGAGCTCATCACATTAGGTGAACCGAGATCTAAACTCGGCTGTTGAAAAACTGATCCATCAGACACTAATTCAGAATGCTGTGAGGCTGGGTCTTTTGTTGCATTTGGCTGCCCATCTACTGAGAGGATTGGTGCATGAACTTTATTCATAAACACCATGCCCTCTACCTTAACAGATTCTTGAAATTGCAAATTTTTAGGACTAGATGCAACCACACTTTCTGATTGCTTGTGAGGTGACAATACCGAAGGCATTTGTGGATGAATGGGGTCGATATGGATATTCGAAGAACGCCTAGGAGAAGTGATGTCTTCTTCCTCTTCATGATGGAATGTTTTCACTTGAAGCTTTCCCTCATGAGTATTCTGTGTATTACCGATTCGATGCCGGCCATGGATATCCGAAGAAGATGTACTGAAAGCCTCATCATCGGATAGGATGCTGTCAAACAGCCTCCCAGATGTATTTTTCGATTCACTTTTCGGCATTTGCAAAAGTTGCTTGAAAAAGGAACTAAAGGATAAATGTAACTAAGTAAGATATAATAAGGATGAAGAGGTATAATTTTCCATAAGACCAACGCAATAAAATCATTAAAGATTATGAAATTACAATAGAAACGAAAAGAAAGGGATCATAGTAACGCCATTTCAACACCTATAGATGAAAATAGTCTATTCATTCATACAGAAAATGTCAGACTTTTTTTTTGTGCTTAGTGTGTTAAATCCCACAACATGTGGACAGTTGCAAAAGAATGGTCTATTAAGATAGGTTTCCCTCTATTTTTCATTACTTATCATTATTTGCTAGAGAAATGAAAAATGTGGAGGCTTTTAGGTACATTTCGGGCACGCACCAGTACGCAAACAAAAGAAAACTATTGGTTTCGCTTTTTCTGTGTGTATGGATAAATTAACTCTATTTATATATTAGATTTGTATTTATAATGGCCTAGATCGAGAAAAATGTACCATGTAAGGCTATTATTGAAGGCAGTACACATTTTATGATAATTTATGCCACTAGTATTGTAGAAGCAGAATGAAATAGTAAATTAATCATACTATCCAACTCTATATTAAAACAAACAGACAGCATAGGATTATTTCTAAGACCCATGCACAAACACCCAAGTGAAAACCAGCACCATAAGTTTGTTCGTTTCCAAGTAATTTGACACAGATACCATTTTTGCTGACGACAGCAATTGTTAACCATGGAATAAACGCAAACACTAAAGTAATCATCATAGCTCCGATCATATACCATCTCATTTTTCCTAGATTCACTAAATGGGTGCTTTGTGCGGGCCCCTCTCTAGGACGTATACGTAGACTTTTCAGCCTCTGGGTGTGCACCCAACAGCATAGAATCCAACTCATGAACAATAATGCGGCCGAAAAAATAATAGCTATAATGGAAAAAGCAGCGCCGAGTTTCAGCTTTCCTCGTTCCCCTTCGCATTTGAGCAAATCAACAACAACTGTATAACTGATTGTATCGCAGTTCTTTTTATACCCCCAGAAAGTCATGCACGCATTGTTCAATGCATCAATCTGTGAAAGCGAACATGAGAGATTCAGAAAAAGGAGGATTATGAAAGAGATAAGGAAAAAAATATAACTTGAAATGCGTTGAACATCCGCAGCTGATATTTTAAAGATTTTGGCCACAAAATTCCGGACACGGCTAGAGAATCCTGAATTTGAGTCCATGTCGGTTTCCTCCATTTCGTTCGAGCTCCTCCTTTCAGAATCATGTTCTAGCCCTGGGCTTGCTACCACGGCATTTCCACGCTCTTGTTGACCAAACTGCTCCATATATTGCGGTTGCTGTTGCTGTTGTTGTTGCACATTCTGTGCAGGGAGCTGCCGTGTGTTAGGAGGGATTCGAGCGCCGTACATGTCTGAGCTGGTGTAGGACGTATCAGAATATTCATTGCTCCTGTTTGAATGGTCGTGAGGCACCTCATACTGATTAGCCGTACGATTCATGTAATAGGTATAAAAAAAGTAGTTCTAATGATTGTGTATAAAATGTTCACATAATCCACTTTACCCAGACCTCTACAACAATATATATGCAAAGATGAACGTGACTAAGCGCTTCATGACCGAAAAAACAAATGTTCGGTTCAACCAAAGTGCAAAACAAAAGGAAGGTGGAAAAGGAAAACGTATGAAAACAAGAATATCGACAATATTGTCGAAAATAAACTTGTAGATATTGTTTGATTACATTTCTCCCCTTTTCAAAAAATCCTATAGGATAAAACGCCAGTACCTAATTAAAGTATTTTCTGCTATAGGTATTCTATATCACTCTCTTTATATAAAGTGATATAAGTGTTATTTAATGGAAATAAAATAAACTGAAATTTATAAAGACCTGTATTATGTAAAATTTATCGTTGCTGGTGTGATTCTTACCATATATCAAGCATATCTTATTGCATCGCCCATGATTCTACACCATTTCTTATGATGACGACCAAAACACTTAACTAAGTGTAAGTTAGTAAAGTCCTGAGTAAATGGTTGACGAATTAATGTGAAATAACAAAAAATATGGCTTATATTTATTTCTTTAGTTTTTGAGGTAATTTTAGATCATATTAAACACTTCCTCAATTTTTTTTGCTACTGCATTGTCATTGTTATTCCCAATGATTGTACACTGCGGCAGTAGCTTCTTTAAACGGAGTTGTGCGTTTTCCATAAGAAAACTCTTACCGGTATTCTCCAGCATTTCCTTATCGTTCATGCTGTCACCAAAGCTGAGAATACGTCCCATATCAATGTGGAGATGATTGGCAATATCACGTAGCGCCGAGAATTTCGTAATTCCACCAGGGCCAACGTCTAAACAATAGTTGGAGGAAAATGCCACAGAAATTTGATCCCCAAATCTCTCATGAAGTTCCTCTTCGATTGAACTTAGTAAAGTACGGTCCTTACTACGGAAGCAGATTTTGTTAACCCCTTCTGACGGCAACAAGTCGTGCACACTCTTACCATCATTCCGTGGATCTTTCGGATCAAATTCCATAATATTAGGAATATATCCAAACTTTTTCATCATCATTTCCTCGGGAAGAAAGCGAGAAGTGAGGAACCATTCTTTCGCCGTGTATGCGGAGACACGCACTGTTTCGAGCGAAAACTCACTAGGATCTTCATTTAGGCCACCTTCGTCCACTTTAACTCCATTTGTTTGAGACCCATTCAAATTGTTTGCTCCATTTACCATGTTTTCACCACTTACTAGAGGTGAATCTGGGGATAACGACTTTACATGTTGTTTTTCGTTATCCGCTTGACTCACCTCACGCTTTAAACCCGTGTATGGACGACCATAAGAACGATAAAGCTCTTTGACAATATTTGGCTTTATGCTATGTTCAAGGAAGATCTTTCCCTCGTCATCGTGCGCAAGTGCTCCATTGGAGGATACGACATAGAAGCCATGATGCTTCTCGGGAATTGTTTTTCCCGCTTTTGTGCTTTCAAGTTCAGTGTAGGCCTGCTTGAAGTATTCCAGCATATTCTTTTTGGCAGCCTCTACGCACCGCCAATGACGTCCAGTTGCCATCACAAAGTTAATATTCTTTTCATAACAAAGACGAAAAAGCACTCGTTTTGAATAGTCCGAAATTTTGCAGTTCGAATCAAATAGAGTGCCGTCCAAATCTGTGGCAACAAGCAAAAACGGTGAAGTTTCTCTAGACATTGGAATTATAAAATTAGAAAGAATAGCTTAAACGGATTAGAATGATATTTTAAACAGAAAAAATATGAGATAAGGGTGGAATAAAAGGAAAAATTTATTGATTAAAACATGTCTCACACTTTTTTGCACATATTTAAAGCTAAAGACCAAATAAAAGATAGTTTTCAAATACATGTGTTTTTTTCTAGGGACAAAAAGACTATTTCCTAAATACAACACTTCCGCGATCATTTATTATAAATATGTATTGACGCAACCAAAGCAAAGCCTTTTTGAGACCGATTTTTTTTTAATAAAAAAAGTACATATAATTTTATATAAACAGAACAGTCGATCCACCATCATCATTATCATTATTTATATTTTACTTTTCCTCCGAAAGTCGTGTGCGGATTCGCTTCTTGTTTACTTTTGGCGAGACGATGTTAACATATATATGCATCCTTCCATACTAAAATGCAAAAAAAAAAGAACCACTCATAGCTAAGCTAGTTAGTGTGATATTAAACAAAATGGTTTATTTTCATTATCATAACAATTTTGCAATAGATTACTTGAACTTCATCTTAAATTTGAAGCATATTAATCTAACTGAAATATTTCAGACAGTTTCTTCGCAACAGCATCATCATTGTTCCTTCCAATAATCTCAAGGTCCGGTAACATATTCTTTAAACGTTGATTCGCGTTTTCCATGATGAAGGCCTTCCCAACAGACTGCAATAATTCCACATCGTTTAATCCATCCCCAAAGGCGATGCAGTCTTCCATGGTAAATCCAAGCTGATCGACCACAAATTCTAGTGCAGAGGCCTTGCTAACATTCGCTGGAACGATGTCTAAGCAGTGCTGTGCCGAAGGTGCAACTCGGACGGTACTTTCAAGCTTAAGCTCCTCCTGGAGCTCTTTCATACGTGCAACAATGGCTTCTTCTACAGGGGTGGTCTTGGAAGGGTTATAGCAGAGGAAAAAGATCTCGTTGACGTGGTCTGTGGGGAAGTCGCGCTCAAGATTCGGCACGACGCGGAAGGTGAAGTGGGATTCGTGGTAGATTGCGGCCTCAAGGTCGCTTGGGTATCGGCTCACCCACTCCTCGCTGGATTCATCTCCTTGTGAGTCGCTTAAGCTTGAGGAAGACTTCCCGCGTTCCTTGCTATTGTCGATCCGACGGAAGACGTTGATATTAACCTCAGGATCATCAATAAACATAGAGTATAGCTCGTGGCATATCCTAGGATCAATACAACACTCTCGAACCAAATGATTTGTCTCATCGTAGATGCAGGCGCCGTTTGAGGTGATGGCGAAGCAACGCGGTACGAGGCACTCCATTCGTGCATGATTGTTCGTGATGAAATCATTTTTTGGCATTTCCATATTCGGTGAGGCAACACACGGCGTTACCACCTGCACCCCCGGCGTCGGGATGCTTTCCATTGAGGCGAAAATATTCAGCTTGCGCTTGATGCGGTAGACATCCGTAAAAGGGCGTCCGGTTGCAAAGACGACGTGAACGCCGCGTGCGAGGAGCTGCGAGAGGACGCGCCGCGTGTAGTCGGAGACGCTGTGCTTGTCATTKAGAAGGGTGCCATCCATGTCAATGGCAGCGAGCCGAAAGGGGTTTTTGCCTTTCGGCACACTCACCCCTTTAATACGATGAACAGGATGAGTAAGGATGGCAGGGTAGCCGATCTCGCGAAGATGTATCATTGCTTTTGGATGTGAGAAAACTGTCAGCGTATATAGACAAATCTCAATAGTAATAGTATTAAGTTTTAATTATATCGAAAAATATAGCGATGTCGATTTTACTTGCTCCCCACCCCTCTGGTCTGGGAACTTTAGAGAATGACAGAGAGAAACAAACAAGAGGGCACGAAAAAAATGAACAAATTTGGTATGGGTTTTGATAGGAACCGGCCTGAGAATCCCATACAAAAAGTATGCTTGCAACACAATTCAAGACATTTACCAACCTATTATCTTAAAAGTCTAGTGCTAAGTCATAACTTACAAAGGCTTAAACTAGCTGCATCACAGGCAGATCGTCAAAGATATGACTGAATCCGTTAACCCTTGGCTTGGAGTGGATGATTCAGTAAATCCCATTTCACCTATTATAGTTACACTAGGATAAGCATAAATCTTGTTTTTTCAATCGATAGGAAAAGTTACATGCGTAATAATAATAATAATTTGTGCGCTGGCGGCAAAGCTATTGTGCTTTATTGGGAGCTTTCACGCATTATTTACCTGTTTGTGACAATTAGACTTTAAGGCTTCAAAAAAGGAAACAATAATTTCAGGTCGCATGCTACCTTACTTAGAACGACCCACCTCTTGCCTCTATTACCACCTGGAGTAAAAATTCGGACAAGCGAATCGCTTGTATATATAAAAAAGCCTTTTTGCGTCTCCCACTACCATACATTCCAGAAATAGAATTCAAACAAAAACTTCAAAACAGATCAAGGCGAAAAAACAAGTGATTAAAGGGTTTAGTTTACACTTCAGAAAGATAAACAAAATGAGAGATACATATCACTTATCGTAATTCATATCCATTTATATCTCCCATGTGTAAAGCATCGCTGTTCTAGCGAAAGTATTCCAGGAAATAATTCGGATTGTGTATACCATGCATGCAATCACATAGTTTACCCTGTCTAAATCACTAGTTTTGAAAACACATTGTAGTGATCCATGGTGGAGTACCACCACTTTAGCCATGACGAAATAGTCTCTTCGGGAACGCCGAAAAGACGCATGATAATGTTCATATTGTCGCCAACGTACTCCCGTCGCATCCACGCCGGAACCGGTGGCGGGTCTGCCGCACCCGAGATCTTGGCAACCTCCGCCTGCACGAATGCCGGATGAACTACGCGATCGAACCAATTAAAGCTGTCTGAGTTGTACAAACGTGGCTGCTTCCTTTGATCAAGAAAGAGGAAGCGAGATAGGGACGACTCCGTTTCGAGGGAATTGGTATTGGCGTCTTTGTCTGTCTCATGTTCTGAAGCATAGGCCCAAAGAAAGTTGCCGAGGAACATCGATAAGAGGACATAAACCGCAAAGCGGACGTTGCGTTTAAAAAACTGTGCGCAGGACCACCGATCAAAGATGTTGACATCATCAAGCATGACATGGAGGTAGTAAATGCAGATCATCACACTAAAGTAGTAGGGCAGCGACTGCGAGACCATAAACCCCGAGAGCAGTAGGCCTGCCGCGATGGGCACCAGCATGGCTTGTAGGATGTACTTCCGGTTACCAATCAGCACTGCCAAACCCTTCACACCGCACTTGATGTCATCATCGCGGTCTTGGTAGCCATAGATGGTATCATATAGCACCGTCCACGTTACGGCCGCGAGATACGCGGGCAAACACACCGCCCAATCCACCCTCCCCAGCACCGCCGCGTAGCCGACAAAGACCCCCCAGTTAAAGCACAACCCCAGCACCAGTTGCGGAACGTACGTAACGCGTTTCATAAAAGGGTAGATCACCCAGATAGGGGTGACCGCCAGGGCCAGCGCGAGCGCCGCGGGCGAGAGATTCACCGCGACCGCCGCCCCCCCGACGAGGTGCGCGATCAGGAGGTAGACCGCCTCCCGCATGGAGACCTCCCCGCTGGCGAGGGGCCGGCCTTTCGTCCGCTCCACCATCGCGTCGATCTTGCGATCCCACATGTCATTCACGATGCAGCCCGCGCTCCGCATGAAGTAGGCGCCGGCCAGAAACGCAATCCCGAGGTGAAGCGGGAAGAACGGCGCGAAGAGGACGAGGGGGTCCGCGCCCTCCCACACCATCGCGCGGGTCACGGCGAGGGTGACGCCCCAGGCGCAGGGCAGGAAGAGCAGCTGCCACCCCTGCGGCCGGTCCCAACGGACGAGTTTGGCGTACGCCTGAAGGCGGTTGTGCGCGCGCGCGAGAAGCTTCGGCGGGGGACGTGGCGAAACCGACGACGGAAACGGGGAGGAGGGGGCGGGGGAAAAGGCCCGTCCGTGGCCGCCGGCCCCCCCCACCCCCTCTCTGTCCTCCTCCGTGAGCGTCCAGCTGCGCTGCTCCTTCGCGGAGGTGTTGGCATCGCGTTGCTGGGCGGGGTCGGCCATCCGGACGGAGGGGCGGAGGCCTTCCCGGAAGTGCGAGGCCGTGGCAGTGGGGAACCCCTTCGGCCATAGGCGGGATACCTTGTAAAAGATAAAGGATTGGCGAAGCATACGAGCTGAACTTTAATATCTTTTTGTAGTTGTTGTTGTTTGGTGAGTGTGTGGGGGGTGGGGGAGGAAGGAAATAATTAAAAATAATAAAAAAAAGAGCATCGATCAGAAATGGAGTAGTCGAACAATTATTGGGTGCGTCGCATAGACCCAAACGACATAACGGCACATACGGAAACGGAAATCAAAGCACATGAGCCCCTATATCTCCAAATTGTGCTATCAGAGTCTCAAACTTCTACAAACACTCGAATGAGAGTGAAGAGAAGTCCCTCCGTGGCCCCCGTCATTATTTCTGCTTTCCATTTGAAATTATAGTGTACTATTTAAACGCTTATCATTTAATCGACGTTGTCTTTGGCTGTTTACACCATTAATGGCTTGTCGAGTAAGACTTGGTTGCATGAGCATGATTCCACGGATGTGAGTTGCCCACCGCAAAGCTCCACTTCAGTCAAAGAAGCAAAGATACCGTCATGGCTACTTCAGTTGCTATAAAGTCTTTAGCCAAGTATCTGGTTGTTCAACTTTTTCGTTATCCCCGCTATGCATCTGATTGGCTGTTAGTCTTCGTTCGAAACCATTATACTCGCTTCTTTTTCGCTTGCCGCACGTTTTTCCCGTTGCGATTGCTGGAATTTTGCTCGCTATCTTCATCGCTTTCCTCTTCACTTTCAGCCTCGCTATCATTGTTATAGTGCGCATTCTGCCGCCCTCGCCGTTTTCCTACAACAGCTCGTGAGTATTCCTCCGATGAACTTTCTTCCTCAGAAGAGTGACCGTCAGCGTTATAAAACTCATCCATAGAGGCGGATGAATGGCTTTGTTGGTAATCCCCGCTGTCGCTGCTGCTCGTCTCCATATCGTCCTTTTCATTTCCTTCTTTATTCTTGCTGCACTCCTCTAGCGTCGTCTTTCGTGATATCTTGCCACTTCGCTGGAGACGACGAAGATGTCGGACTTGTTTGGCGCGGCCAGCGTCCTCTTGCTTATGAGCTAAAACGCGCCGCTGAATATGCTTCGTGAAATCATCTTCATTATCTATTTCTTGGACGTCGGACTCTTCATCCGCATCTGCACCGTTAGAAGCATTCTTCGAAAGCAAGACGGCGTTGTCGATGCGCTCCTGGTTGACGGCATCCGTATCCTCGTCATCCTCATCGCTATTATTAAAGACAATCCGAGTATTCAGGCCGAGATCCTTCACCCGTACGTCGGGATTCTCAATAAACTTTCGACGTTTACCTTTGGAGAGACCGGCAAGTCGTTCCTCCGCCGTGAGTTGCAGCTTTTCCTTTACCTCCTTCACCTCATCGGCATTTTTGCTCTTCTTGAACAGGAATCCATCGTCATCGTCGTCTTCAACAATTGCATCGCCGAGAGCATTTTGGGGTGCTGTGTAACGCTGCTTTTGTTCCAACACACGAAACATATCGGAAGCGTGTAAACGTCGTTCCTTTTTAGTGAACTGTGCCTGCTTATCATCCGTTGCTTCGACCTGCTTCCTCGAATTCTTTCCGGCATTGGCAGCGAGGTAGTTGACTACATCCCATGGGAGATTCTTGGAGCTCCGTTGGAGTTGCGATAACTCAGACATGTCAGGCACCATGAGAAGCCCGAGTGATTTCGAAAAAGCCTCCACGTCGATAGACTTCACATTAAAAACATGCTTATTGCTTGCAAAGGTGACGGAGCGGAGATAGGCGATGAACGCCTTCTGGGCTTCATACTTCAAGCCTTGCACCACCAAGGCTACAAAGATCTCCTGCGAGGAATGCATAAATCCCGGCTTCAGCGCGATCTCCCGCATCGGGATATTCTTGTTCGCCAAGTAGGAGAGCATCGGGACCTCGCTTGGGGTGAGAAATAACAAACTCACGCCGCGTGCACCAGCGCGTGCAGTACGGCCAGCACGATGGATGTACGTTTGCGCGCTATCCGGGCAGTCGTACTGGACCACCCAATGAACGAGCGGGAAATCCAACCCGCGCGCGGCCACGTCCGTGCAGAATAAAACCGCTGACTTGCAACGACAGAAGGTTTTAAACACCTCATCCCGGCGGAATTGCTTCATCTTGCTTGTCAAACACATCGAGGGGATGCGCATCTTCTTCAGGAGCTTCGAGAAGGCGAGGTACATGAAGCGAACCTGGTTGCAAGTGCTCACAAAGACGACGATTTTGTCATTTGGGTGGCGTTTCAGAAACATCAGCAGCACATCAAGCTTTCGATGGAGCTCAACGATGAGAAAATTCTGACAAAGTGTGGAGGGCGTCGGGGCGCTGGTGATGGAGTGTGACGATACGTAGCGCGGGGCCTGCAATGACATCTTCGCAAGCATCTCCACGTCGCTGGTTTGGGTAGCTGAAAAGAGCAGCGTTTGGCGCCGCGGCGGGAGGTAACGCATGATGCTCAGAATAGCTTCTCGAAAGCCTAAATCCAGCAGCCGATCCGCCTCGTCCATGCAAAAGATTTGAAGATTATCCAGAGCAAGATTTGAGTTATCCTGCAGGTGGTGCAGCACGCGACCAGGCGTGCCGATCATGATGCTAATCTGCTGAAGTCGTTTTCGCTCCTCCTCAACGTCGCGGCCTCCGGTTAGCAAGGCCACCGAGACGACATGCTTGAACCCAACGACCTGCATGACTTTGAAGATTTGCAGGGCGAGTTCTC
>AIHY01001331.1:0-12079 GCA_000331125.1 Phytomonas serpens 9T
TGAAAGTTTAACTACACCGCTTGGACATGATAGAAGTATTTCACATCTCGATACATATCCTTCTAATGTTATACAATGTGAAGTACAACACTCTAATGGAGGTCGCAACCACCATTCAAAAGTAACGAATGTGAGACCTTCAACGCAGACTGAATTATTAATCGGCTCATTGGATCAAAAAAATCAGAATGATCAGGGTGTGGGGACGCAACCACAGAATTGGATACAGAATCCCATACTTTTTTATTTGTTCGAAAACTTGATCAAATTACATGAGCTTCGAACCAAATTTAAACCCGAGGGATTAAATGAAGCTTCTTCCGGTCCAGCAATGAGAAGTGCTAGTTCTGGTTCGCTGGATTCTTCTTACACTTATGAGTACCAGGCTCAGATGGAAACCCTCAAAAGATATATTACATATTCTGCTTCTGAAATTAACGCGACCCTTCTTAACCCATTGTTCACTTTATGGTCCGAAAAGCATTTACGTAATTTGTTAAAGCACGTTACTGATAGTTGGAAAGGCGGTGGCCTAGATAGTAAAGATTTTGACGAGGCTTCGTTTTTATTACTACAGGCAATTTCGGAGGAGAGGAGCGGAACTATCCGTTACACTTCACTTTATCGGCTACGTGAGTACCTTGGGAGTGCTAAGCATCAATCCACTTGCCTTTACCTGTTATTAGCGATGACCCTCATTTCATTGATTTGCGCAATTCTCCTTGCTGCTTTTGCAAATGTACACTATGCGGTAAGAATTGTGTTGACTGTTTTGTTGGGGATGGGTATACTTTCGACATTTTGCTTTTCATTTCTTATTATAAACCACAATGCATCTGCTGATGCAACAGCAGCGTTCTTCAAAATGGAGATACTTTATTTGTCAAATGATAATGTTAGCGAGGAATTTGAGGATAGTCTTCGCAGTTCTAGAAGATCAAGCATGTGCTTGAATACTCCAAGGAATATGTACAATACGCCACCTGATAAATTGAACGAAATTGATGAACGTGCAAGAGCGAAAAAGGACATGCCTATTATATTAGGTGCGGTGGGGAATGATGATGCAGATTCTGCATCTATAGGCAGAAAGCCAGCGCCTCGAATACAGGTGGAGCATCGTGAACATCCAGAAAATTCCAAACAAAGTGGAGTACCAATGCGAAGCTATTCATTTGAAAGGAAGCGTCATGCGGAATATTCACAACAGGTTTTTCGTAAAATAGTCAATACGAACACATTCGCAAAGGAGCTGTTCACAGGCAATGCACAGGCCTCGGGCATGAACGACGGCAAAAATATACAAGATTCTAGTTTGCAGGAGGCAGAAGCTTCTTGTACCACAATCAACTCAACCTTTATTATAGATTTAGCCGATAATATCAGTGTTGTAGCTCTAATTTATTGCAAAGATCAATATGCTTTGTCAGTTATGATGCCCTCGCTCTGGGAGTTTAACTTCCTTGTGTTGCAAACTGACGTTTATCAAATCGACAACGTTTATCAACAAGGGACGGATAAGTGTAAAATTATCATACTCAACGCTGCTGACTTACATGAGGGCACCATCGAATTTCACATGGCCTCGTCGTGGGTAAAGGAGAATCTTCCTGTCTTTTTCTTTTCGAGGGATAACAGCTTATTCCCTGATTTTGTTCCTGCGTCGAAGAAGCTACAATTACCTTTGTCCGAAAAGAACATCACTACCCTTCTCCTTTTTGGCACTGGCAATAATGAAGGAATGAAAAGAACGAGGATGGGATCCCCCTCTGGTCTTATAAAGGTTCCAGCATATACACTTGGTCGGAGATTGGGTGGAGGTGCGTACGGAAATGTTTTCGAGGCGGAAATGGAGGAAACTGGAGCTATGTGTGCTGTTAAACGCATTTACTTAAGAAGTAGCAATGACATTGATCAAGATGATAACAGTCACATTAGCCAGCTACGTGATATTGCTCGTGAAGTGGAAATCATGAGCTCGCTCACACATCCAAATATAGTCCAATACATGTTTTTTGAACGAGATGATAATTGCATATCAATTTTCATGGAGCTATGCTTAGGGGGATCCTTGAGCTCTTTAATAAACGGTGTCGAGCTCGTTGACACAGACTTCATCAAACAACTATTACGTGATATTATAAGTGCTGTGGCATATCTACACAGGAAAAAAGTTACCCACCGTGATTTGAAACCAGACAATGTTCTATTCTCCAATAGTCGGGCAAAACTTACCGATTTCGGCACGGCCATTCTCAAACGCAATCGCGATAACCTTTCCCCAGTCACAGGAACATTTGGCTATATGGCGCCAGAGATTATTTTATGTGAAGCGTACGGTAAAGCATGTGATATGTGGTCGATTGGTTGCATTGCAGCTGAGGTTTTAAAAGTTGATCTCCCTCAGCGATCCCTTGGATTACCAGGGATGTGTGATTTTTATCGCAAAATGGATATGAATGCATCATTGTCTATTGATTGTAGTGTTCAAGAAGTGAATAACTTTCTACGTTCTTGTCTGCAACGCAATCCCAATGCCCGACCAACTGCTACAGAACTTCTACATCACGATTGCTTGAAGCATAATAGTAATGCGTTTGATAGATGGATGAAAGAAGTAATGTCAAAAAGAAGTCAAACATATCCACGTAGTTGCTTAGCGATGGATTTGCTTGGCTCAAACGAATCCATTATTGATTTAAATTCACAGCTTAATGCACTGTCTTTAAAATCCTTGGACGAGGCTCCAAATGTGTAAGGTAGCATTTTTTTTCATACTTCTAGTTTCCGTGTAAATATAAACTATTAAGAGGAAGATTAGTGAAACGAATTTCTTTATTTTTATAGTATCTTACACATCATTGTAATTTTTGCTTTTCCTGCATTTCGAATTATTTTCAATTTTCTCAAGATCAAATGGATATCTACACATATATCTATATCTATTTATATATCTATAAATATATATTTATCAAAAAAAATATGTGCACTGAGTCGAGAATGTTTTAGCGCTGGGAAAAATTCCAAGGAGTACTGTGAGACGTATGTATAATGGCGAAATATTCAGTATTTTTTTTTTGCTTTCTTTGATTCATGCAAGAATATCAAACTGGATTCTTGTATTGAGATTGTGTCTTTTTTCACCACACCTGTCTTATTACTGTTTACGTGGGCACGTTTTCGTGGGAGCAACTCATTTGAATCCCCATTTCGCAAGTGTACTGTGACAATAGATAGAATATGTGATGAGTAGCTGATCCGTATTTAATAATACAATAGTATATTTTGTCGCGTTCTACATTGGGTAAAGTTATCTAATATGATCATTTTATCTAAGATCTGACTTAATGCCTTTTTTTTACGATTTATGTTTTGAATGTAGTATTGGAAACTTTTTCATAGTGCTTCTTTTTTTTTGTGTTGATTCCTTATTTCGTTTTGGGATCTCATAATACATTTAGATGAAAATGAATGTTTTCTAAGTCTAACGTTAACAATACCATAGGTATTCATCTATGGATGCCATTGGTTTGAGACAAGCCCTCAGCGCATGGTATATACTGAAAGAAGTTAATCAGCTAAGTAGAAGAATGGGAATATGCAACGAGATGGTGGCTATGCAAAAACTGGGTGCACGATTTTTCCTAGGCTACAAATTCTTTTCCGGCTCACCGCGCTGGCTTCTCAGGAACGGGGACCCTCGAGATAGCTTAATTGGAAGGGCCACAGCGATCCACTTTTCAATATTATGGTCCACAAATGAGTGGCTAGGGTCTGCGTTGATGCGCCTGTATTGGAAGGGCAGAAACCGGCAATGATTAATACCATTTCTCGACTGGGGGTGCTAATAAACACGCTACCTGATGAGCGAGAAACGTTGACTTTTCAGTTTTCCAAATTTTCGTGGAATCCCTGGAATATAGGATCCAGTTAGACTGTGCAGAGGTCCAGCATATTCATATGGTTCTCCTCCTGCATATTGCACAAGAAAAGCCACCCCTAAAGAGGGAATAGGTGTACAGGAAAAGAAAGGCACACATGAAGGCTTCTGAAGGAGAGTAGACGGCTTTAACAAAATTTGACAAATTCAAAATTAAAGATCACTATCTTTCAGAACTTGTTAGAGACTCGAAGTCACAATACGAATGAAGAGTCTCAGACATAGACGTAAATTTGGGAGGGCATAAAGAGAGGGGCCAGGTTTCTTAAAAACGATGATTAACTCTGTAGTGTTGGGCGGGATTCTTGAGTAAGCCCGAATCCAAGAGATGGCTGTAGTCTGATCTTATTAACGAATATATTGAGTCTAATACAGGATATTTAGGAGACGGACATCCCATTCAAGGAGGTAAATGTTCAAAAAAAAAGCCTGCTACCACTGCAAAGATTTCTTGTGCTTTGGATTCGGGGAGCCATAAAAAGGAAAAGATCTTTGGGAAGAAGATCAAAACGGATATGCTATCTGCCATTGATAGGAATTTGTGGACAGCTTATTTTTAGGGTCAGATCCCAATGTTGCTGCTAGCTCTCTCAAGGTCCTCCAGACTCAGAAGCTTACTCAGCGAAAGGATTGGATTTACACGATAAAGGGAGTCTACAATTTCAGAGAAAATGCCTTTGGATTTTCTATTTTCTTGTCGTATCTTGTGAGGCCATCAAAATAGGGATTCCATTATGAAATTATTTCATAGATTTTTGAGAAAGGTGTGGTACAATTTCCATGACTAAGTTAATTATCTTATTGTTCTTGAGAGTAGTTAGTACTTAGAGTTGATAGGGAAGCTAAGTGTCTGTGACCTCCTTTTTTCAACACTCTGGAACTCCAGTTACGTGTATGTGCATATGATCTGATGTCTCTTTAGGCGCCATTAGATTCACTGTACGATGTTGTGCGTTGTTTTGCACATCAATTTGCACCCCTCAATTTTATTAAACCTTGATTTCACTGAATATTTACTTACATGTGCCGTAAAGTTTATCGATTTAGTACAATTCACCTTTGCCATCCATATTTTTCTGAATCTTTTTATTTATATTTTTGATTCGCAAGACACGTTAGCATCTGAATTGAACCGTCATTTAGAAATATTTTCAAGTATTTTTCACTATTTTCCTCAACATTGTCCATGATGGTGAGTGGTCTACCAAGGGTAACTATTTGCCGTCATGCGTGCAGTACGGATAGTCGTGCTCTTGAAGTAGCTCTTGTCAGCTCTTCCATCCTTATATGGATACCTTACTCAATCGCTGCTGTCTATACAGCATACTGTAATTCTTTTTTTGTCAATACTGAAGATAGCAGACGCCTATCGATGACCGGTGACAATCTAAAGTTTAGCACAACTATTCCTAATCGTACATTTGATGCTTCATTCTCAGACAGTATGGCCCTTACATTACAAGGATTTCAGATTAGTCATACATGGAACTGGTTCATATTTTATTTCTCTTCAAAAGGATTTGATATCGAGGCCTTTGCACCTGTTGTGCTACAAGTCCTGGCTTTTAGCTTGTTTGCCATTGTCTGCACATTGATTTTAAGCATCCGTATTGAAAACGGAGGTGAGTTTTTGTTTGTACTTTCGTGGCTATTGGGTATTTTCAGTGAAAGGTTTTGGTTGACATCCAATTTCTCGGCGTTCGCTTACTCGTCTATGACACCTACTTTATCATTTATCCCAACCGCTACATCGTCTTCCCATGTGACTGTAGACCCTAATTCAAACATGTTTATACACCACTACCGTTACCCCACAGTACCTGGTTGGATGTGGCTAGCCGTATCGATTACCACTGGCTTCTTCAGCGGAATTCTGTGTAAGGTTAAGGATATTCTTGATGGGAAAGTCAGCCGTGGAGACCATATTCATAGAATTTTTGAATATTCAGCTCATAAAGCAGTTGCGTGTGGGCATGACAGTAACGATGATGCTCATAAATCCCAACTGCTATTTCAGACACGAAAAAAACATGTGATTGGCCTGGGCGAGCGCTTATACATGCTTCTTCCCTTCTTTACCGGGCAGTGGTTCAGGTTTATTCTTAAAAACGGTTGGCGAGGCATCGTTGTTCAAACCGGCATTACGGTCCTCACGCTGGGCATGGTTGGATACTGTATGGTAAGCTTCAAACTCCTAAGACAACAACTTTTATCAAGGGGTATTATAAGACGTCGACGAAGGACACACAAGGTGGTAGGACATCAACATGAAAAGGTCAATGGGCAAGATACAAGCTCTCATGAAAATTTTGTCTCGGAGGAGTGTGATAAACATCGCGTGATTGTAGCCGAGGAAGAGTATTATGATGATTCGCTCGATATAGTTGAGTTCATTTCAAGACTGTTTACGTCTTCATTTGGTGTTGTCATGCTTGTATTAGTTTTCGTAAATGTATTTGTAACTTCCCTTGCAATTCCCTTTTTGAAGGCTCTTTCTTCATTGAATGCTCTCGTTAACAGTGTGGGAATTGTGGTGGAACTTATTATTTATGAAATGGCATAGTCTTTTTATACTTCCAATGCTAATAAAATCTACTTACAAATATACACCAAAACACATATATGTATACTTGTATATAAATGCATGCCTTGCAATTATACTTGCCTTCTATCATCTTTGCATATATATCTATACTTGCAAAGATATCGTGATGAATAAGGGAAGTTTTCCATTAAAAGTTATGCTATGGAGATTATTGACATTGAATTTGTTGAGGCCATCTCACACAATTATATAACGCACAGATTTCTAAGCGTAATGAGGTAAGTTACCAACAAGAGGGGAAAACATCAAGAATTTTTAGATAGAGGCTTATGCCTGTTAAATGTACACTCGACAATCGTACATTTTCAAAAGTTACACTGATGGTAGCCACTTTATTATGCGTATTATTTCCTATTATTTCATAAAAATATTGCATAGTAGCTGGTTTAGGAAAAACATAATGCCCCTTATTTTTGTGCATCATCACAAAAATGAAGTTACTGCTTTTAACACTGAGTGTACAATAGGTTCACTTAATACTGCCTTGGTAGACTTGGCCAATAACAGTGATAACAATAATCTGAACAAAATCAACCTAAGCTCACACTTTTCTGCTCTTGCCCCACGTTCAAAGGCTAACGACCGATGCAGTCAGGTTCCGCCCGTGGAAGATTCTGTCAAGGAAAAAGCGGGTTCCCTCACAGCCACTCCCCATTTATATAAAAAAGTTGAACTTGTGCCCCTTTCTTTTGTGCTGGAGGTAGCTTCAAATCCGAAGCTTATTGCCGCTTTATATAAAAGGAGTAGCAGCAATTGTACAGGGATGATGCATGGTGGAGGGCCTCCTCTAGCATCAGCATTGTCAAGTCCTACTGATGGAAATGCTTCAAGTGCCCCAGTAAGTAGTTCCCTCACATCGTTACTAGCATCTTATGTTACTAACATTCCCTTTGTTGGGTTACGTACAGCTCCTGAACAAAGCGCCTATTTTTTCCTCCCAGGCCCTAGCGCCTCAGCTTCGAACAGTACCAATGTAAATGATACTAGTTCATCAACATGTACTGCGTTAGTTCTTCTCGGTTGCCGTATGGATTCATTGAAAGAGTCGGGATATTTAAACCATTTGAGTGGTTCTACTCTCCTGTCACCTATAGATGACAGGAGAAGCACCTTGCAACCAGATTTTGAAGAACGTAAGCCAGGTATCAAACCCAGCATTCATGATAATCATGGTTCATCTCGTTCAGGGCAGCAACCCAACCAACAACTACAGCTTTTATTAACTTCTGGACACCCGCCGGATTCAAATTCCTTCAGCACTTCCGTAGAGCTGGCGGTAGGAACTTCCAGGTATGATAATGCATTGGAGATGAATAGTGGGATTTCAGAAAAACTGTTAGATCACGTGTCGTTCACTGGCATGCTGAATTTTGTAAAGAATACTCATTTAACGACACGTAGGGGGCCAAAGGGTACACATGACGATTCTTCAGTGCTTATTACACATCCCATTCCATCCGTATCAAGTGAAAGGGATGACAATGGCATCGAACTGGACACAACGGATAGGGGTAAAAGCCAAGGAACCAGTATAAATGATGATAATACCACTTCACAATCAAGGCCATTATCGTGTGAGGGACCAGCAACATCAACGAAAAAGCTTCGGAATGCCAGCCTTAGTCAAAGCAATGTCAAAGAGCTAAATAGAAAAAAAACTGACATGACAGCTTCTGCGGCAGCAGTAAGTATTGGGGCCGGTATTAATGGAACTCCTCCGATCCCTCTTTCACGGGCCGCTCAGGATCTTTTGTTAAGTCCTCAAAGACCCACTTCTTCCTTGCCATCGGTCTTGCAGACCAATAGCGGAAAATCTACCCAACCTGCGTATCCAGCTGGTGGGAATAGTTCCGATAAGCCCCCAGCTTTGGCATTGTGGCTAAAAGGTGTCGAGAGCCTGGATGTTTTGTGGACTGGCCCCAATGGGGAGCATGAGATACTTTCTCGGTTATTGCAGGATTACGTACGAATAGAAAAGCAAAAGATAGCCGCAGATGAGGCAGCTCGAGCGGCGGCTCTACCAACACGAGGGCCAAGTGTACTTGGTCCCAATGGGGCTGCCGATCCCCCCAAGTCGAGAAAGTAGAAAGTGGAAGAGTGATTGAATATTGTGATGAGGCCCCAAACTGATGTAAAATAGTACCTAAGTATTTGAGTTGATGTTTTCATGTTTATCAGTGAAAAGAACTAAATCAATAGTTTCTCTACAAGATAAGTCAAAATCGGATAATCATCGCTTTGTTGCGCGTATATGAAATGCAAATCTCACCATTTACGAAAAATTTTCAAAATTGCAATTCTATTTTCCTAATACTCTTTATTTTTTTCATGCCAGAAAACATAGTTGTACGCACAAGTACACTCACACACACACATATATACATACACACACACACACATACATATATATATATATATTTATAAATATATATATATATATATACAAATAGAAAAGTATTACGTTGCCTAAAATATCATAGAACTTTTAAAAATATTTAGGCATTGTTTTAACCAAGTTGAATGTCTGTTTGACTGTGTGTATATAGAAGTGTCTCATTATCTTTTATCTTAGTAACAGTTACCATTTTTTGTCATTTGCTTCTTGTGCCACGAGGTTAAAGTACTTTTTGGTACTTGCGTTCTTGAAAGAATTTTATAATCGTTCCAAAAGTAGTTGAGCTGATTTATCAGCGTATATTTAGGTCACATATACTTATCTAAAATAGAATTAGTGAATACGGAAGAGTTATAGCAGGGCAAACGCAGGATTTCGGATATACAGTCTTTGTTATTTAATTTTTATTCTTGTCATATTTTCACCAATTTTGTGTTGGATCATAATTTTGTTTCATTGTTTGTATTTTATCCCTTCTTTAAAAATATATTACAGTAAAATTAAGGGTGAAATGAGTGAAACTACGGAAAAGGAATTGTCCCCCGAGGCTCAAGGTATTAGTAGCGAGATTACCCAGCTAAGGGACATTAGCAGCGATACTGATCAACGACAATCGAGTGCTGTTTATGACTTCATCGAAGATGGGGTTTCACTAGGTAGGAAAAATGACTCAATCTTGGCATTGCAACGAAACGAAGCTAAAGAGTCACTAAGTATAGTAAGTAGTAGCCCTGATCCAAATGGGGGCGATGATGACGCAGAAAAGTGTAAAAGTGCATCTTCTGAGCCCACAACGGTGGGGGCACCATCGGTCCTTTATGAGCCCGTTCTGCTCTCTGAATTAGCTGATAAAAGTCATACTCAATTAGTTTCGGACTCGTTGATCGAGTTCAAGACCAATTGTAGTACAGCCGTGGATGACACTCTGAGTCTCTGTCCCATTAGAGCAAATGAGATAAATGACTACGCCACTTCACGTACACCTACTTTACCTCAGTCGTTAGTGTGCGAAGAGATTGAGCATTCATGTCTCTCTTATCCCGATACTGAAATATTAATGAATCGAGAGGAACTGCATCCTAAGACGATTTCTGGCAGTTTTAAAATGTCTACAGGCATGTCCCCGTTGGTTTTCTCAAAATTAGCATCACTTTTCGCACGTCAAGAATGCATATTTGAGAATCTTGCCACGTTAGAAATGACTTTAAATCGTAACAAAATAAAGCATTCCCAACCTGATCGAAGTCGAGAGGACCATGATGGAGCTCGTAGTAGTTTAGGTACGACTGATAGTGGGTTCCCATCTGTGATCAACGAACATGAAATATACATGGATACCAGGATCGATCAAACAGTACATGATGAAATCCCCTGTACATTGGATCCAACAGCACTGCAAACGGCTGAACGGCATGACATGACTACCCACACGGAATATCAATTTGTCACTAGCTCTTTGGAAACCAGCATTTTGAATCAAAATAATAATACTGATCAGGACAAAGGCGCACAGGGGTTTGAAAGTGACATAGATGATGCATTTGCAATGACAATCCCTCCCACAGAGGTGATTTCGACTCAGACTCTTTACCAGCATGACTCCTCAGGGTGCGCGCTACAATCGCGTCTAACACGGGCCATGCTTCCGGCGTTAACACGATGTCCCAATTCAGAGACGCGAGTCTCTTATAGTGCTTTCTCATATTCCAATTCATGTTCATTCCATGCTAATCGCTCTGGCATACTGGGTCTAGCAGGAGCACGGCGAACACGCAGCGCACCACCTTGCCTTTCATCAACCCATAAAAAAGAAACTTATGATCTCTGCGACGATAGAGATGCCTCCATGGGTTGTAGGGCCAGGATCAAGATACCAGCCATTGATTGTAAACGAGCGTGGTACAATCACCTAAAGTCTATGCTTTATAGCGCTTCAGAGGGCACCATGATGGAGCTAAAAGATGTGCAACGTACGAGTCTTAAGATTTCAGAAATTCCCCCCAATTGCTTTTTCCACAATGATGATAGCAATGGAGCTTTTAGTGGTACCAGCGTCGTGGTTTCCTCACCATCGCGACCACCTTCAATTGAGCGAGTGTCTTGCGTGACTTCCAGCATTTTTTCTTTTCCGCCGTCCACTAGAGGTCTGCTGAGGAGTACGTCTACTATTGTCAGTGCGACTGTTACACCACGCTCGCATTCGAATTCGCAATCATTACGTCTCCCATCATTAGCACATTTTTCACCTGGATTCTCACCCAGGCTATGTCTTAGCGAAACGGAAAAGCAGAAAGGTTCATATAGATTGTTTCATCTTCCATCGAATGAGACCAGCTCGCCTTCTCCACCCTCACCTGGAGTGGTACTGAAATCTATTTCTCCTGAAACCATTCTATCTCTTTCTGAGATCACACAAAATGCTAATTCTTATCCTCCAACATCAGCCTTTATTCCTTTACTTTCTACATCGGATGAGACCTGTACCTGTCCGCATTCTTCGAGCGCATTTTGTTATTCGCTTGATTCTCTCCCTGTGGAGGTTACGGAGCTCGGTCGCACCACTTCACCGTTTTCACCTGTGCATGCAGAGAATTCCGAGTGTAATTCATATCGTAGTTATAGTTGTAGCGGTGATATGGGTCCCAACTATGCTTTTTGTCATGAGGAGAAGAAGCAGAATCCGATTGATGCATCTACGCAAACTTTGATCACACTAAGCTCCGTGCGTACAAAAGCCGAGAATGTACTTGGGGAGCATGTACCACCGTTGAACCGATCCGAGATCGCCTCGCCCTGCACTTTCAAGGTGGAGGAGGGGGACGTAGAAGGCTCTACTGTTGTCTCTTCCACTGCACCCCCTCCTGAAGATGCATTGAGCTGTGTTATTCGAAGCAACGAGCAAGACAAAAAATTACATGAGCTTCCGGAGTCCATTTCTCATACGGCTGTGTTTCCCCATTCTATATCATCGGTTACATGGGGTACGCCGCCTGTACCAGTGATGCGTCGTCCACCAATAGCCCCAAAGGGGGGTCAGTTTCCCTTATCGAAAGGTTTCGCATCGAGTGAGAGTGTAAGGGCAGAGGATGCTATGGAAACCCCTATTGCTAAGTTAGACGGACATAAAATAGTGGAAGAG
>AIHY01001333.1:0-11613 GCA_000331125.1 Phytomonas serpens 9T
AGGAATACTTCAAATTATTGGAAACTAGTTGTGAAAGGACAGCTATCTTAGTTGAAAGCCGTAGGATAGCTTCTTTGAAAAGCTGAGCGTATGATATTCCTTTTCTTCTATTGTTCACATCCGCACAGTAATGTTGTGCGGAATCGTAACACTTGAAGGCAAACTTGATTTAGTTAATTTTGGAATAAATTAAACACTCATGGGGAACCTTTCATCTCCATTCCCAGCTATAGATTTATGATGCAATTTGCTAAAAAAAGTCTGTGTGGCGTTGAATGTGATCACTTCCCGAGTCTTTTCCACAGGATTATCTTATTGTCGTACATATAATTTTTAAGCTAATTATTATTACATTTGTATAAGTAAATATATAGATATTTATATTTATTTATATTTTTTAATTTGCAAAAATGTCTGATAAATCGGGTATGCGGGCTGTTATTCTGGTCGGGGGGTTCGGAACCCGACTTCGTCCACTTACATTTACCGTCCCCAAACCCTTGGTTCCCATTTGTAACAAACCTATGATCATTCATCAGGTAGAGGCTCTCAAGAAAGTTGGTGTTACAGAAGTGATCCTCGCCGTTGCCTATCGTGCTGAGGCCATGAAAGCTGAAATGGATAAATGGGCAAGCAAATTAGGTGTTTCGTTTGTCTATTCTGTTGAGGAGGAACCAATGGGCACTGCTGGGCCCCTTGCATTGATGCGTGATATTCTCATGCAGGACGATAAACCTTTCTTTGTACTAAATTCGGACGTTGTATGCGAGTATCCTCTTGAAGATTTCATGAAATTTCACAAAGAACATGGCAAGGAAGGGAGCATCATGGTTGTTAAAGTCAAGGATTGGGATAGGTACGGCGCGGTAATCTATGATGAGAAAACGTTCCTTATCAGAGATTTCGTTGAAAAGCCCAAGGAGTTTGTTGGTGATCGAATTAATGCCGGTATTTATATTTTTAATAAGAGCATTCTCTCTCGTATTCCACTTGAAAGGACTTCCATAGAACGG
The DNA here is from genome assembly GCA_000331125.1 of Phytomonas serpens 9T. Taxonomy (NCBI): domain Eukaryota; phylum Euglenozoa; class Kinetoplastea; order Trypanosomatida; family Trypanosomatidae; genus Phytomonas; species Phytomonas serpens. The sequence continues at coordinate 1,014 of AIHY01001333.1, forward strand.
CAGGTTTTCCCGAAGATGGCCAATGATGGTGAACTTTGTGCATTTAACCTCGAGGGGTTCTGGATGGATATTGGTCAGCCTCAGGATTTTGTTACAGGTATGTCCAGGCTTTTGCCCTTTCTGGACGAAACAACTTACAAAACAGCGAAACCGCATCTCGAGGCAACCGGTGAGGTGCTGAAGCCGCATTTTAAGGTTTGTGGGAATGTGCTAATTGATCCTAGTGCCACCATTGGTGCTGGCTCTGTGATCGGGCCCGATGTTTCAATCGGTGCTAACTGTAAGATTGGTCCATGCTGTCATATTCATTCCGCAGCGATTTTTGATAATACAACTATCGGGACAGCTACTGTGATTTCGAAGAGTATTATTGGCTGGAACAATCGTATTGGTTCTTGGTGTCATGTCGAGAATAACTCTGTGCTTGGCGATGATGTGGAGATCAGCGACGATATTATCGTGAACTGTGTTAAAGTACTTCCAAACAAAAGTGTATCCAAAAATTGTTTTGAGCCTGAAATATTAATGTGATGCAGTATAATTTATATGCCTTCTCATAAATAATCATAACTTGATTTCCTGTGAGATGGGGATACGTATTGCGTTGAAATTATAACGAAAATGAATGGCTTGACATCAGTAAAGCAAGCGTATGTATCCATTAGTTTTTTTTTATTAGGTGCATTTTTCTGTTATCAATTTTTCTTTTAGCTTTCATTGAACAAAAATATCTATATTTCGTGTATACATGTACTGAAAACTTTTGTCTTTCTGAATCCATGGCTTGAGTAAATTTAGAACCACTCAAGGGTTTCAGTACAGTTAAAAATGAAAATTCTTCCTTTAAAGCGTAGAAAACAATTGTGTTGGTGTAGAAAGGTAAATAGAAACAAAAACTTTTCAATGTTTTCACCTGAAATATGCATATATATCTATATCTATATATATGTATCTATATATATATTTGATATTATATTAATATTTAATTTGATTCTTATTTTTAGTTAAGGGGGATGAATCTGAATACTTAATAATTGATGTGCTTCTTAGATGTTCTTTATCTAAATAAATAAATAAAAACATATTTTTATTTATGTATTCATACATTGTTATTGTCAATTTTTTTTTTTTTTGTATTCATTCGCGTTTTCAATTGTAAGTATTACACAGATAAAAAGGGTGGATAGAATTTATTTAGCAATGAGTGAAAAAAGAAGAGATGGTATACAAAGAAGCTGGCTCGATGTGCGCTGTACTTTATTAGGAAGCGCACAACATGAAACAGTAATGAAAAGATTTCTCGACGACTTTCTTTCTGAGATCCATTCCCGTACTGATCCACAATTCAAGACATATTTTGGCGATGGTAATGCATTAGTAAATATGCTGTGTACTGCTTTTGTGCATAACGCAAAGCGTATTTTGGCCTCTCCTGCTAATGAAGCTGTTGAGGCAGCTTCATCTTCGTATCAAAACAAGTTGGTGAATTCTCTCCTTCTTTTAGTGACCTGCGAACCCTATCCGGATAAGTCCCTAGCGAGTTTGGCTGCGAGTTTCGAGCTATTTGGGTATTATAATATGATATCCACTTTGTTATCCCTGCACACTCAGTTGTTAAATTCTTCGAAGCATACAGAACACCGACTTCCTGATCCCGTGAGTCGTGCAAACCTGGGGTACATGCGTCTTGTGCAGGAGATAATATGCTGCCCACAACCCCATCTAATTCGGAAAAGCCTCAATGAACTAACACAACCAAGGCACATCAACTTAGTTGTGTCGACGTTGGTGAAGTGTCATACCACGCTATCGAGTGATGATAACGCCTCTGATCTTGCAGAGGTCTCATCTAAAATTTTGCAGCAACAAATTTCTCATTCGCCGGCTATGGAGCCTATTCATCAAGCCATTGCTTTGTTGGAAAGCAGCATTGGAAGTGAACAAGTAGATGTCTGCCATGACACCAAATCACATATTGCTGTGAGCCTTACATGCTCACTAGAGTGTGTAGCTTTCGCTTGTCAGCATGCAGGATATCAAATGAAAGAAACGCTTGATTTTGGTGCTATTGCACCCATGATGCTTGCTCTCACAAAATCGTTGGAGGATTCAGAGGCATTGCTATGTAAGAGAATTCTAATATGCTTTGAGAAAATGCTTAATTCTTCAAAGAAGGAACCAGAATCATCAACTTCTCTTTCAAAGGTTCGTAGTGGGATTCGCCAGATGCTTCCAGAAACCTTTACTAAGTTTCAGCAAAAAATAGTTGGAGCTTTAACGAGTGGGGGTGGTAAATCGGTCAAGCCCTCGATTAACTGTCCGGGTGTGTTTCAATGCTTATTAACCCTATTTATATGTTCCACTTCTGCGTCGCTTACTGAGTTATACGGTGTGGAACTATTTCGCATACTCCTATCCGAGGGTATGGGCAGCTCGTTGCGCGAGCCTATTCTGTTATCGTGTCATAAAAATATTGCTTCATTTACTCCACAGCAATTGCGCTTGTTTTTGGATTTCTTGTCGCAGCTCAATGGTACGGAAGACATTATCAAGCATGTTGAATTCCTTATGAACGATTTTTGTACAGAAAGTATTACTGAAACCCCCTGCAAAGTGCTTCTTATGGAATTTTTCATTAGCTGTTGCGAGCGAATGCCACTCGCCGTAGACTTGGCCTTGAGAAGTGGTATTATTTCTGCTTCTTTGCGGTGCGTTTTAAACCTGCTTTCTGAATGTGGTGCAGATTTATCATTGTTTGTTGAGAAAGCAGCAGTACTTTGCAAAATTTTGGTGAGATCACCGACTGCGACGCGCTTTTTAGACCTTGATCATACGCCCAGTCTTCTTCTAAACACCATTCTTGAGTCCACCAACAAACACAAACACGATGTTTCCGTCATTCTGAGAGATATGTTCACAAGTCTTGTGGTCAAAACCGGGGCTTTCTATGGTACTCTCATATCGAATATTTCACACTTCACTGAGACTAGGCCGTGGCGGATAGGTACTACTGCTCTTCTTGCGGTGTTTGTAGCCACGTTGCAAACTGGGAAGCATTCTGAGGATGCCATCAGGGGGAATGCAATCGAGCTCTGTCTCGCGATGGTATACGACATCAACAGCAGTCAAGCTCCACGCGTAGATTTGCATTTTATTGGCTGCTGTTTGTGTTTCCTCCTCCCTGTGGTGTGTTATAGCGATGTGTGGGATGTGTTCGACTCGTCTCTGGCGAGCCTTACTCGTACAACACGTAATGTTCAGTTTCTGCTCGATTTATGTTGTGGTTTTTTTTCCACAAACGAAAGCATATCGGCTTGCTTTTCATATTTTGAGTCGGGAGACGAGACCGTTTTCGAGGTGATGCGCAGCTCATCTGTCTTCTATGGACCATACGCGGTCCTAGAGCGACCCTTCTGCGAGCTTAAGCATCCGCTTAAGATGCTTATTAAATGGGCGGGTGAGGAGCGCTCCACTATGAAAGGAAAATGTAGTGACTCCACTGCATGTGATGCAGCACTGGCTGTTGATAAATTTCTTCTTTCAACCAAAATTAAACTTCCCAATTCTTTTCTTGCACAGTACATTCTTGAATGGAAGCAACCGAGGTTACTGTGTTGTGTGCGAGATGTTGCTGGTAAGGAATTTAACGACCTTTTTTTCGGCGGCGAAGACACCTTAGATGCCGTTGATTCTAAGGCCGATGCCTGGCTGGCGGCTCTTCAAATTCGAGATGGGGAGCCGGTGGAAAACCGATACAATATTGAATTTTCCGAGTCTAGTGGTGCGTCTGGCGTGGTTCGCTGTGTTGGTGAAACGTGGCCGTCTTCTGATGGTTACTCAACAGAAACTTGGGTACATTGGGACTACCTCTCTGTTCTTGAGAGGAAGGATCAACGCAACTCGTTATGGCAACTAGCATGGGCTACCACTGATGCGAACTTTTCTGTTTCTTTCTTAGTGAACCCTTCTGAGGAATATTGCCACTATCTTTATGAGGAAAACTCTAATACCACATCCGTAGAGCTTCCATTTATCCCTCCAGGTAGATGGGTGCACGTTGTGACATGTCATTATCGCAGTATGTTCCTTGCATCAACTCTCCAGGTTTACTACGATGGTGTGTTAGTTAGTGTATTTCCTTGCCCGTATCCTCATATAACCGTGCAAGACGCCGTTCCAGTGGGTAGCGGTTTACACACTCTGGTCCATGAAGTCGGCTGCACGGTAGGCTCGCCTCGAGAGAAACCAAATGCAAATATAGTTTTGAAGTTTATCTCTTACACACTGTTTAATCGAGTTGTCTCAGCGGAGGAGGCAGCTGCCCTTTTCTCTCTCGGAGCGCAAAGCCAAGGCAGCTTTTGGGGACATTCCAGCTCTCACGAAGCATCGCTGCGAGCTCCCTATCTTAGGGATGAGGTCCTACGAGCTGTCAGTGTGTCACAAAAGCTTGGTAACTTAGTGTCGAGTTGCAAAAAAGGTTCCATATTTATTGCCTCACCACCTGATCGAGCTCTTCTGCGGCTACATGTGCGATGCATGTGCCTCATATCGAGTCAATTGAATTACCTGAACAATAACCAGTGGGCTTTTGTGAATTGCGAGACTACTAGTTCAACGAAGTTTATTGCCTATGGGGGCCACACGTCTCCAACTGAATCTATGTGTAATGAGGTGGACGCCTTGCTGGCACATGGTGCTATGCATGAATGGGTTCTCTGGACAAGCATCATTGACACGGAGATGTCGTTACAACAGGCGAAAATGGAACGGGTTATCCTTACTGCCCGGCGCCTTTTGCGTGTACTTGTTGCAGCTAACAAGCAAACAGAATTTTCTGATGCAAGTTGGAGGCGTTTTGTAAGGTGGATCACAAATCATGTTATGAGACATCCGCGCTTATACTTAACAGATAGCGAGTCTCTTCAAACCTTATTTTCAATTAGTGCATGCTCGATGGACTCTTGCAGGCGACACAATGAGAGCGATCACACCTTCCGTAACAGCCTTATTTGCTACACCCCGCCTCTTGAACAAATTTTTTTCAATTGGAAAGTTCTTTGCAATTTGCCAACCTCAGCTTTACATACTATCCTTAGCTACATGGAGGATTTGATTTGCCCTGATAATCCCTATCACTGTTTTAACGCACATCGAATGTGTAGTGCAGATTTTATTAATGGCTTCGTGTGCGGCCTGTTTCGTCAACATGTCGCATTTGTAATTCTAGAGCGTGCTATGCATTGTGTTACGTTGATGTTGCTATCTCTAGCCGCCCATGAAACCTTTCTGAGTCAAATCTTTGCTCTCTGCAGTTTATCGATACCCGGTAACCCAGCTAGTACCCATCTTGGATCTAAGTTACTGGCAACTTCCTTGTCATATATCGAGATTGTTCGCAATCTGTTACTAAAGTCCATCAACGATGCCTGGGAGAAGCTGCCACCAACGGGAAAGGAGACATTTGCAAAGGAAATGTGCCACGTCTTACCACCGTTCTGGTTTCCCGTTATGGTTTCAGCTTCGTCGCACCCCGTTACAGTAGCTTTATCCATGCGTATTTTTGTTGTATGCTTTCTTTCATCCTCCTCTTTCCAGGAACGCTACAAAGGTAGCGCCATTCTTGCTTTGATGGATGGACTTTCCTGCCATGCTCATCAACAAGAGATGGTTCAAATCATATTTATGGGATTTCTCGGGCATGTTTGTGAGCTTAATCTTGAGCAGAAAATGCACTTGTTTTCCTCAGTGTCACCTTGTGGGAGTCCTGAACTGCAGCCTCTTCTCACTCTAACCCTTCATCTTCTGAGGAGAATATCTCAAATCCTTTTGCGCGACGAGCAGGTTCTTTCGTCTATTGTACGAGTGCAAGACTACTTTACTCGCATCGCGTATTCTCAGCCCCCTCGGCATATTGCAAAGTATTCACTGCAGCGCTGCGTTTCTGTCATCCGTTGTTGTCTACGTTTTAGAAGCAAGCAAAAGCTGAAGGCTCCGTTTGATGAAGTTTCTAGGCAGCGTGTTCCTTGTGCAGTATTGGCTTCGTCCATGAAAGAAACTATGTGCGAGATATTGGAGTGCTTGGCAGAGAACTATTGTCAACAGGTGTACATTCAAAATGCCCTCTATCGTAGCGAGGACATGACAAATTTGGTTGATCTCGTGTCGTGGCCGTTGCTGTGTGCCATTTCACGAAGAGATGTAGAACCAGACACACCTTCCTTCGTGAGCAATGAAAAAGATAAAAATATGATCAGCACTGAGGAGTTGACCACTCCTGTCCTACCCACACCTGAGGACGACGACGACGACTGGGAGCTGCTAACAATGGTGACCTATATATCCCCTAAATGTTACGAATTGGATAATCTGCATCCCAGAGAAGGGTTTGACCGCGTATATGATGCCTGTCGATCCCTTTACATGTCTCATGCGTCAAATTGTATTGGAAGCTCCGATACGCAGGTCATTTTCCGTGGAGGCAATCGGATGAGTAAGTTTGTTCTATCCTTACATCGAGTACTTTCTTCTGAAATCAAGGGGATTGAGAACCACACCGAGAATCTTCGCGAGGCGTTTTTGTGCGGTATATGGCTCAAGGCAGCTGAACACTCTGTTATCTCTACAAAAGCTCCTTCGTCTCTGCCGAGAAATGTACTTGCTCTCGGTAAATACTCGTTAGATCGCTTAGTAAGTGGGTCTGCAATAGCGCCTGCAAGCGTTTCCAGTCTTCTCTGTTTTCTTCTGACACAAATGGAACGCAATGAGGAGGTCCAAAAAAGTGCTCGAACCTTTTTGTTTGAATGGCTTATGTATATTATGAACCCACAGTATTATAAGTATGACGTGGCTAGGGCTGCTGAAGTAATTGATCTCTTATATTCTAACAAAGAGCTATTATTTGCTTGTCTTATCCCAGTAGCTGAGTTTGTACGTGTGGTGCTTGTGAGGCTCATGGAGATTTCTCACATTTACATAAGCGGCTGTGGCACCATTGACTGCCCTATTGCAAGAAAATTGGGCTCCATTTGGTATTCCTTCATCAACGCCAATGAAGGCGTGACTGCTCTGATGAAGGTACTTGTCGGTACTTGCAGTAGTGCTCTTTTACTGAGCGATGGCTTTGATCTGCTTCTTCCACCTGTGTCCTCTGCGGAAAAGTTCCTCCTGTGGCTGCAATGTAACCGCACGGCTTTCGGGCGCTGCGCTCAGGACAATCCTGTGGAGTTTAATTTCCTAGTCAGTGAAGGGGGAAAGTACAATCGTATCATGAAAAAGACAGTGAAAGCTAATCGCGAGGAAGCATCGGACATCGCAAAGCATGTGTCAGATCTAAAGCTACTCAACGAAGCTCATTGGCGCAAGTTCACTGATACAGCTACTTTTGTTGACCCAACATTTTTGAATCCCACAAGGCTAACATTTCCTAGAAGCTGTATAATTGGTTGTCGAAACACTCAGAAGAATGAACTTCGTCTTTGGTTTTGGCATGCATGTAACACCATTGGGAGGAGAAATTTGTATGAAGGTGAAGATATCGACGACCTCGTGGGTGAGCCGCTCTGCCACTATATTATGTATACACCTCCTATGTGTATTCCACTGCTTTCGTCCACTCAGGAAACGCCGCTTACACGCTGTGGGCTTCGACAAAACGCCTCTGTGTTACTTGGTAAGATTGCAAGTCCCTATTCAGAAAATGGCCTTCATTGGGTAGGAAATGTATATTTCGTTGTTGGTGCACGCAGTCATATATGTACTTTGACTCTTACTGCAAGGGAAGTTATTATTATAAGTTGCAGTGAGGTGACTAAATCTGGCGATTTTTTCATTGCTCATGTCAGGCCGCATCTTGCTACACAAAAATCGCGCCTTAAGCCCAATATCATGCAGGAGACACTCCGTCGCATTATTCCCTACCAATCAGCCGGGCCGGTGACAAACTCCGAGGCGGCATTCCGTTTTTCACAGTATTATCGACAGGTATGCACGGAATCTGCGATTGATGCGGATCCATTTGTTTGGCGTTTCTCTCTTCTTAACGTCGCGTCTCTGCATCAACGCCTATTTCAGCACATACCCACTGGTCTTGAATTCATCATGGAAACTGGAGAACGCTTTTTTATAGTAGCCTTAAATGAAGAGTTCTCGTTCTCGAAATCGATGTGCAATAAGCTTCAGCACGCTGTCGAGGAATTAGCTCCTCATATTGTTGTGGGAACAATGAATAGTAAAAGATCTAGGTTGGCAGCCATGACCAAACTGTGGGTAAATCAAGGGATGAGTAATTTTGACTATCTCAGCGCACTCAACGATGCAGCTTCTCGTACAGTTGCCGATGTTGGTCAGTATCCAGTTATGCCATGGGTATTGCGGGAGTATCTCAAGGACACCATTCATATCTCAGATAGGGCTATATACCGAGACCTGAATAAACCCATCGGTGCTCTCAACACTCTTAAAGCAGAGCAGCTTCAGCGTCGTTACACCGAGTGGCTTAGTGAAAGTGAGCCACCGTTCCATCATGGCACGCACTACAGTAGCGCTGCTGTTGTCTACTACTATCTTATCCGATTGCAACCCTTTACGGTGCGTTCCATTAGCTATCAAGGTGGGCGCCTCGATATCGCGGATCGCCTTTTTCACAGTGTCGCCGAGGCTTGGGACAGTGGCAGCGGCCCGGGAACGGGTGACGTTAAAGAGCTTATCCCTGAATTCTTCCGTGTCTCTGGTTTCTTGCTGAATCGCAATAATGCTTCACTTGGCACACGGCGTGATGGCGAGGTTGTGTCAGACGTCGTTCTGCCTCCATGGGCGCGCGGTAGCCCAGTTTTGTTTATGCACTTCAACGCTCTATGCCTTGAGAGTGATTATGTAAATGAGCATCTGAATGGATGGATTGATCTTATTTTTGGTTATAAACAAAGTGGTGAAGAGGCTGTGAATGCATGCAACGTTTTCCACCATCTCTCCTATCAGAAGGGTGTGGAGCATGCCATTGTGCACGCAGCAACTGAGGAGGAGCGGAGATCCATTGTTGCCTCTGCGGACAACTTTGGGCAAACACCGCTTCAACTCTTTAATAAAGGACCGCATCCAAAGCGGGCTAACATGACGGAAGCAACTCCAACACAACATGATCTCCTTGCGACAGCTCATATGATGCAGTTGCAGACGTTCTTCTCGGTCAGCAGATTAGGAGACAGCAATGCACCTGTGACCAGGCTTTTTGAGGTGGCGGACATGATTTACGGTAGTTCACAGAACGTTGCTCTTTCGGGTCTAAGACGGACTGTAATCTTTACCTATTTGCCTAATATGGGTACAATTCGATACGGTGATCTACGACAAGGGAGGTCAAGCGCAACTCTACCACTGCTGCATTCCTTTGGCTGTGGCACCTTTACTTGTATGTCTGCCTCTAAGTCTGGCAATTTGCTTTGTGTGGGAACCAGCCGTGGAAAAATTATTTTATTTAGCCGCGACCTCTCGTCTGAGCCATACAAGGTAACCACTGTCATGCACTCGTCAGGTGATGTCAGCAACCCTGTCTACTTTCTTGCTTTGTTTCATGAAGGCCGTCTGGTCGTGACGCATGAGAACAACTCTCTCGTCACGGGATGGCACGTTTCTTGCCTTAACACGATGCATTGCTTTTCTCTCAACGTCGAACTTGATGCAGCACAAAATTCTCCACCAGTGGTTCAAGTAGCAATGGATAATCACCGATATATTTACTATGGTGCACGAAGTTGCGGCGTTGTGATCTTCACAGATGAAGGTATAGTCCTGGAATATATAGCACTAGATGAAATGGTTTCCATTATTGCATCTAAGACAACTCTGTCGTCTGACTCACGCACTAGCATCCTGTCGATAGCTTACTGCAATTGTACATCCTTTTCATTTGAAAATATAATTTATTTGGGCCTCGAAAACGGACTGCTTCTTCTTATGCGTGTTAGTGACAGCAAATCACACGGTCCCACAGATAAGATTCTATATACGATAAATCCTCACTACACATTTACCTTCAAGAATGCCATTACTAGCATTACGGTTTTGAACGAGGGACGCTGCATCGTGGTAGGGCTCGAAACAGGCCTAATAGAACAACTAGCTTACCCAAGCTATAGAGATGTGTCCGATGGTGAGGTCCTTACATAAATAGCATTGACGCATAGAAAATAGCAATACACTTGACAAATATTTATAATTTTATAATTATTTATCAAGATTGGTTTGTAGCTTCTTTCACATCTCGAAAAGAGAAACTAAAAAAATGTTTCTTCCTAAAATATTAATCAATAAAAAAAATGAATGAAATACGATATGGATTATCACCTTTCTCACTTCCTATGCAGTAAGCTTTCTTAATAAAAATATTAAATAAAATCAAGTAATAGTTAGCAAATATATTAAAAGCTTAATATTGTAGAAACTCCAAAGACAAACGAAGAAAATTATACAGCTAATTTTCTAACTCATGATGGGGTTAAAATGCGCCCTGCATTAATCGATGTGCGTGTGCGTGGGAAACGCCTCAAAGATGACTTGACTTGTCTTCCATGGCGGGCCGCGTACTCTTTCCGTTGTGGTTTTA
>AIHY01001334.1:0-17081 GCA_000331125.1 Phytomonas serpens 9T
GGGGGGGGGGAAATACTTATTAATGAAGGGAAAAATTATGGAGGGGAAAAGTGAATAACTTTAAACCTTAAAAGAGATAGATTCTACACACCATTTTGTTGAGACCCCAATCCTGTCATCAACAAAGGTATTTGGTGTTACTAGCATCATCGCTAACGTACATTTGAAGCTTCTTTGATTTTACCACATACAGAATTCATTTTAAAATTGTAAAGAATATTTCTTTCTTTAGTATGCTTCATCGATTTTCCCATATAGAATGTTCCAATGGGATGTACATGAAATCAATCGCCCACAAGTGTTTAACTACCCTTGCAAGGTTTTTAGGGGAGTTCCTGTTCTCTCCATGTAGTATGACTCTATACATTAATAGTTAAAAATGCTTTATTGGTGCAATATTTTGTTCCCTAGTGTTCCCTTTCCAGTGCTTCAAACTGCTCTTCCGTATCCAATCATCTATTCTGATGCATACTTCCGGAACGTTTGGAGGAGATATTTGGTCTTTAGAATGGTGAAAAAAATGTTTTTTTTCACATTCTTGTTTTAAACGTGTAATACCGTTGACGTATAGAATGAATCAACAATATATATATATATAAACATATATATATATATATGAGAAGCAAATTTATTAGAGGGGGGATGTGTTGATACATTGCGGAAGTTGTTGATCTCATTACTAGATGTTTCTTTCAAAATTAGTCAACCTTCGAATAAAAAAGCGAAGACATTATGTAAAGTGTATTATTTTCGTTTCTCTTTCATGAGCTTTCTTTTTTGTATATTTGTAAGAGACAAAATCATGAATTCGGCTACCAAGAGCAGGGTACTTATTTTTATTCCGTTCGATAACTAGGAGTTCGAGACCTAGTTTTGCCATTTAGTTTTTTCCTTTTCTCCTTTTCTTATATTCTATTTATTTTTGTTAAAAACGACAAGAGATATTTTGTCATTGAAGAAATAATATTACCACTAAATAAATAGCTACATCTAAAGCATATATTTCAAGCTCTTATCGCTATGCAATCCAAACAGAAAGCAGCATTAGGCATCAATGGCACGCGCATCTCTGGGATCTCTGTGCGAAAGGAAAACGTGACAGCGGCTTCAGCCGTAGCGAATATTGTTAAGTCTTCCTTGGGCCCTATAGGGCTTGATAAAATGCTGGTTGATGATGTTGGTGATGTGTGCGTGACCAATGATGGCGCGACGATTCTCAAGAGTCTAGAGGTTGAGCATCCGGCAGCGAGGCTGCTGGTGGACCTTGCTCAGCTCCAGGACCGTGAAATTGGGGATGGCACAACTTCCGTCGTCATCCTCGCCGCCGAGTTGCTGAAACGCGCTTACGAACTTGTAACCCATGGCATCCATGCCACGTCGATTATTGCGGGCTACAAGTTAGCTTTGCGCGAAGCACTGCGATATTTGAATGATAACCTGAGCTGCCCTGTGGATAGTCTCGGTAAAGATGTACTACTTAACGTTGCGCGTACGTCAATGTCCAGTAAGATCCTGAATAACGATGCTGATCTCTTCGCTAAAATCGTTGTAGATGCCATCTTGTCGGTGAAGACCATCAACGACTTCGGCGATGTTGTGTACCCGCGCAAGGCTGTGTCTGTTCTTCTGCAGCATGGCCGAAGTCTGCATGAGTCTCGCCTCGTGCAGGGTGTTGCCATGAGTCTCTCTCGCGCAGCCCAAGGCATGCCATGTTCTGTTAAGAGCGCTAAAATTGCTTTAGTTGATTTTGATCTTCGTGCAATTAAAATGAAGCTTGGTGTTAACATCACTATCACCGACCCGTCCAAGGCAGAGGCGATTCGCCAACGGGAGCTCGACATAACCAAAGAGCGTATCCAGAAGATGATCGCAGCCGGTGCTAACGTTATTATGACGTCCTGGGGGATTGAGGACAGCATGATGAAGTACATGGTTGACAAGGGTATTCTCGGCGTTCGTCGCGTAACGAAGGATAACCTGCGTCGCATTGCCAAAGCCACCGGCGCCACCATTGTGCACACGATGTCTGACCTGGAAGGTGAGGAGGTATTTGAGGCTAAATGGTTGGGCTCCGCTGAGAAGGTATATGAGGAGCACATCGGTGACGACGACTGCATAGTTGTCTCTGGTACGCCGAATACAGTGTGCGCCACGATCATCTGCCGTGGTGCGAATTACTTTGTACTGGAGGAGATGGAGCGCGCACTGAACGACGCCTTGTGGGCCGTTGCGCGTGCGTGTGATGCGAGTTCTGTGGTTGCCGGCGGTGGTTCCGTTGAGGCTGCACTCTCCATCTACTTGGATAACTTCGCCCGCACCCTGAGCTCCCGCGAGCAGCTCTCAGTTGCGGAATTCGCAGAGTCGCTGTTGGTTATCCCCAAGACTTTGGCTTTGAATGCTGCCCTGGATGCAACCGACCTGGTTGCCAAGTTGCGTGTTGAGCACAACATTGCACAGAGTAGTGGTCAAAAGAATGACAGCCGTTTCACTGGGCTCGATCTTCATAATGGTGCTCTACGTGATAACATCAAGGCTGGCGTATTGGAGCCGACACCGAGCAAGGTTAAATCGCTGAAGTTTGCTACGGAAGCTGCTATCACAATTCTACGTATAGATGACTGCGTTCGGCTCAACCCAGATGAAGAAGAGCAGCAGATGCAGAGGTAGAGTAATGAAAAGGAGGTAAGTGGTGCCGGAAGAAAAGGAAAAGGTAGAGGGGGTCAGACAATCTAATAAAATGCATTTTTGCCCGTCTTCAGGAATTCCCTAGATACGATAGAAAAGAGGAGATGAGCGAATTTTTAACAAGAGAATCCAATAATCAGACACCACTGCAACTGAATTTGATCAATCAGCATATATTTATTAATTTTTTTTTTGTACACACCTCTAATAACAGCTCTTTTTTTTTTCTCGAAGCTCATCAACTGTTTTCTGTGTACGTAAGTGTTGAAAGATGTTGGTTGCTATTACTGATATTTGTTCTTTTACGATCAAATTTTAAAGTGTAACATGTTGGGGCTTGGCGAGTGAAAGGGATCCATTTGCCTGTAACGAGAAAAAAATAAAAGAGAAGCGTCGGTTGTCTCGCTGAGGTGAGGGGTACTCATACCGATTATTAATGATGGATTTTAAATATTGAGTGAAAAGTATATATCCATAAGCGTATTTTAAAAGGGTGAGAAAAAAACAAATTGACAAAAAGTTTAATTTTTTTGCGATTTTCTTCATCACTTCGTCAGTGCAAATATACATCCTTGCCAAAAATTTAGTAAATGCAAAGACTAATGAAATGGCTTCCTTTTTAAAACCTGCTTCTCTTTTTGTTTATACGTTACTAGTAAGTTTTGCTCATATATCTAAGAAAATATTACCGAAGGTGAGCGAAAAGGCAGGGATTGCTTCTAATTTTTTTTTTAGCTAGGAAATTATCGTCATTAGCAATTTTTAGAAAGTAATCCATTAGTCACGGTTTTTTTTCAAAACGAAATAAAAAACGATATATAAAAGGCTTAGTTACGCTAGGAAATCGAAAAAGTTTCTGTAGGTTCAAATAAGGGAGTGCTTAATAGTTGAGATTTTCCTTCCTCTAGCGACTAGTACTCCTTTTTTAATTGCGTAATCAAAAGTAGGCTTTTATTTGGAATTAGACTTTAGGTATATCTAATTATTTAACTACTTTGTAGGGTTTTGTTTAGCGCTCTTTCCGTTTTGGTCATTTTTTTGTGTGCTAACCAGCTTACTTCAAGCTTCAGGATTTAATAGGCGGGTGAGTATTAGGTACAATACGAAAAAAGGTTTCTTTTTTTCGCTTTACAATATTTTTTATTAGCTTAGTGCAATCCTTATACACGTATCGCATTATTTCATTTGGTGTGAAAACGATTATATAGATATATTGAATACATTAGTTATTGAACTTATTATTGTTACTTCCATTTTTGCGTATTTATTTGCACACATAATAAACACATAATCATATATATATATATATATATATATATATTCTTTTTTTTTTTACATATCATATAAGACATTTAGGTTTTGCTAAAGTATATCTACAATATCGTTTACTCTCTTTTACTAGTTTTATAGTTCGTGTCGTGTTTTATTCAGTTATTAACTACCAGACTCGTTCTTCTCTTTTCGAGGATAATATTATTAAAGGTAAGGAATATTTTAATGCCAGAAAGCATGAAAGCTGAGGTTCTACTAGATCTACGCTCTGATTTTGCTAATGATAAAGATTCCCCATTGCTGGTGGGCGCCAAACCGCATTCCGAATCAGGAACGTGCTCGTCCATTACTAGGAACACTGACCGGGACTTGAAGCATGAATTTATCCGTGATGAGTTGACAGGCTCTAGCATGGAAGACTTCGTCAAGACAAAGGCATCACCATCGCGTGAGCTTGATACTTCTGGCTTACCGACATGGAAGGGCAATGCCAAGGCCGCACCATACTATGAGAAACTCGACAGATGTGGGGGTGGTAATGGTAGTGGTAGTGTGCATGGATCACAGGAGTTGGTGAGCCTTAAGATTTTCTTGGAAAGGCATCTTAATTCTAGCTATCTTGTTGAGTACGCCGATGCTCCCTTGGCAAAGACGTTGCTTAGCAAAATGGACAGCTATCTCTGTGTACCTGTGTTGTCACTGTTCCAGATTTCCGAGTTCGCCGCATTTCTTGAACACGTAAGCCCCTCAAACCGCCTAGAGAGACTTTTGAGCGCCATCCGTTCCTCTTCATTGCTGACCGTACGGGATGATTTTGTTCCATCACCTGTCGCAGAAATGGGAGCTGCTAGCTTCTCTATGCGTGTAGGGCCTACAACACATGCAAGCCCAACTTCGCTCTGTACCCTACTTTTCCAGTGTGATCCCAACGACACGGAGGCTGTGGCGGTACTGCAGGGTTTGAGTCAAGAGCAGGTCAAGGCCGCACTTCCAGGGTTATCAGTGCTTATAGTAGAACCATATCAGCCCTGTATTCAGGAAGCTGATCACAGGGTGGGACAACCTCTGGCTGCCTACGCTACGTTAGCCAACTGCGCCGATGCCCTCCGCGCACTCGTGATATTACAAGATACGCCCATCCACGGAGGTTTAGCTGTGAGGCTACGGTTTGAGAAGCCAGCTAAACAGCATAAGGAAACATCAACTAGTGCTCAGAGCCACACTGGGGTTCCACGGCCACCGCTTCCTGTTGCTGAGCTTGAGATGCCATCTTTACAATATCCACCTCTTATGAACAGATGCGTTGCTTTGCCCCTCGGAATCCACAGTATTGATGAAAACTCTCAGATCGATCCCCCAAGGCCGGCGGCTGTGAATGGTAGGCATCGTTTTCCTCATTTGACACCACCTTCCTCCGTTGATGCTGGCTTGGAGGATTTAATGGGCCCCATACGTAAACAAAACTTGTTCCAGAGATATGACCAAAACCGTGCAGGTGGCTTGGGCGCCAATGTCAGCGTCGCTAGGGATGGCCCTCTTGTCGCTAAGGATAACTCTGCAGGTGACGGCTGTGACTTGTCTAGTAGCATCTCTCACCATACCCAAAATACCGCTTCTCTTGGGACCACTGAGATTTTAGCTAGTGGTGAGCTTGTGGACCCGGGCACGGAATTCGGGGTGCTGGATGTGTATCCAAACACAGAGAACATTACGGAGTCATCCCGCACCTGCACCAATCTTAACCGTTACGGAAGCATTGATGGCTTGTGTAATCATCGAGCCCATAGCAGTTTGGACCCTCTAGCTGCGCCCTGGATGGGTTGGACCAAGTCACATCCTTTGCATCTGCCAGGGGTCCCCGTTACCCCTAATTCCACACCACCAGGTGCCATGAAGTTCTGCCGCTGCGACCCCTACACTGGCAATATCATCATAGCGACTAGATATCCTAGTATTAGAGAGCCCAGAGCATCTCATGGCGTTATGAATTTAGCAAAGGATATGACACTTCCATCATGGATCAGAGATAGCGCATGCAGGAGTCATTTCAAAGATCCTCTCAAGATAGTTTCTCTAAATCGTCGTATGAAAAATGAAGCTATCGGTCTAAATCCATTCTCTGGTGATATTTCAGCATCCTCGGTCTTCAATAGTCAGTATATTGTGAATAAATTAACAAGCAATACTGATGACAATATTTCTAATTTGAATAGTAAGGAGAAGTCTTGATTTCAATTCCTGAAGTTGTTATTATTGAAGTTTGAAGGGAAAGTAATGCGGTATTGATCGGACCTGATATTTGCCATGGATTGTGTTTGAGATGATCGAACAAATTTAAGATGCACTACTCTCGACACCGCTTCTGGAAGTTTTGCAATGATACATCTATAGAATATTTTTATTATGGTTCCGAAAAAAAAACTAGCCGATTTACTTATTACCGTCTGAGGTCCTCAAGAATTTTTCTCTCTCTCGTTATACACAGTTTAACACAAACGGGGCAAAACACAGTGCCATCCTTTTTATCTAATTCTTTAGCACTACTCCGACTTTTCTAAACGGAATTTATTTTTGGACTAAATATAAAGAGTTTGCTAAATGGATGTAGTCACCTGAGTTGAGTCTTTTTTTTTCGTTTGTATTAGTAGAGTATGCATGGAAACGAATAAAGCAAGGGCAATATAACCATTGACAGGTTATTAATTAAGTTTTTTCGAACTAGTGTTTTTAAATTCTCCCAGCAATGAAATCAATTTTGCTTTTCCAGATCCTTTCTAGGGCCAACTAGTCACGGGGGAAAAGTGAAAACTAGTTAGAATTACTTTTGTTTAGACATTGTATTTTTTCCTAAAAATGTAAATCCTTACTGCTTATTTTACTTTCGATTCAATGTTTTCTGAATTCATTATAGGGACAGGAATAATTCCTTGAGTTTGGATTCTTGAGCTTTTGCAATGACATACGGAATCCCAAGGCTTAAAAAAAAAATGGGCTCTTTACCCCAAAGGACAAAATAATTATTTCATTTTTTTATTTTTTCCCTTTGGTTATATTTGTTCTTTGACCAGGGAATGAAGTAATATCCGAAGAATATCACAACTGACAAGATTGGCTTGCTTATTTTCATGCCTCTTTTCTACTGTATTTTGCTCAGCATGACAGTAAATGTGATACAGTTTTTTTTATTGTCATATTGAAAGGTATTGGGCTTACGTATGAGTGATTCTACTATTGAGATGTCTGTGTCTCCATTAGACTTTCATTACTATGCACAACAAGTGTTATCTGAAATGAACACTTCATGTGTTTGTAAGTCCCTGAATACCGTATTTAGCACGTGAGCCGAGGACTCTTCAAAACATTAACTACTTATTTAGCTTAGTATATATATATATATATATAGGTCCCAATACGTTTGCACAGATTGAATTTGGAAAATGTTTTAAATAGTTGAAATTCATAAAGTATACGTGAACGTGATACTCATAGTAGTAATGGTAGCCCTATAATATGGGGGGAAATATAGTGAAAGCGATTGAGTTTTTTAGTTAGAGTGCTTAGAAATGATTGACGAAATTCAATACGTATTCAAGAGGACATCATTTATTATAGTGACCTTATTGTAATACTATCTCACAACAGATTGTTTTTATTTTACTTTGCACCCTCATATTCATTTACAGTAGACTAAAAACTTTTCTTGTTTCACATTTTTATTGCTTTTGAATGACTCAACTTGAAATTTTACAAATTAGTGCTTTGCCCACTTTGTTTTACTATGTATTCAGTTGAAATTAGTTTTTTATTCTATTTTCGAATGTGTGCACATACTCTGATTCATTTGTGTCGATGTCGCTACTCCTTGACTTTTAAAAGAGGATAGGTTTCAAAGCATAAAGGGTAACAGAATAATCTATGAATTTTTTTGCGCTTAGTGACATTCAAAGGATGCGTTTAAGCAGGAGTGGAATGATAGAATCAGTTAATGGATGAAAAATCTTCTAATACCTAGTTCGTCATTACCAACTCCAAGAAGGATTGCTACTTTTACGTTATACCGTTTCCTCCCCCCCTCCTACAAATAGGTGTTTTTTTTTGAGGTGCAACCTCTGCCGAATTCCCCTTTTCACATAAAAAAAATATACATTTACTTGAACTCTGTTGCAAGTTAATGCACTCAGTGGTGTCACGTGAAGTAAGCGGGATAGTCCTACATACTATCTCTACATATGGTTCTCTCTAGATCACTATAACCGTTGAATTTCCATCCTTATATTGACAAATGTTTTACTAAACATTAAACTCGTTTTCACTTAATTTGTTGTCTCTTTATCTTAGCATATATATATATATATATATAAATATAACCGTTAGCGTGCAAGAGATCTGCACGTGTGCAGCAACAAATTTATTGCAACTAAACAATATAAGTTCATAAACTTAGCTCAGATGAACCAAAAGTTTTGTGTTAGGGTGACCATATTGCTATTTTTCTATGTACTTTCGTTTTCGAGTGCACATGCCCGCTTTTCATATTCACGTTCGTCCACTGATGCCCAAAATAATGTCCAGAATGTAGACTACTACAAAGTGCTCTCGCTAGAGGACAAACGAGAGGCAGCTACGGAGAGTGATATAAAGCAAAGCTTTCGGCGCCTCTCCAGGCAATACCATCCAGATGTCGCAAAATCGGAAGAAGACAAAGTTAAGTATGCTCAAATCAATCGAGCTTATGAGGTACTCTCTAACAAACGAATGAGAAAGATGTACGACATGCGTGGGGAAGCTGGACTTGACCAGCTGAAACAAGCAGCAGCTGCTGGTGATCGCGGCGCTGGAATGAATCCCTTTGCCCAGCTATTCGGTTTGAGTTCCGGAAATTCCCTCTACGGGCAGAAGCAGGAGAAATTCATTGAAGTAGATCTGTCGACAATATTTAAAGGTGGGACTGTTTTTGTTCATCATAACAAGCAGATTGTCTGCAAACACTGCAAGGGCCGAGGCGACGATCCAACATCGCCCATTGTGCTGTGCTCACAGTGTCAAGGTCGTGGTGTCGTCGAGCAACGCCTAATCCTTGCGCCGGGGATGTACCAAGAGATTCGGCAGATGTGTCCCCACTGTAACGGGAACGGTAAAAAAGCGCAGCGGAGCTGCCCAGCTTGCCATGGCCGTAAGGTGTCCAAAGGTGACGTTGAGTTGAAGGTGGATATCGAGGGCGGTACGCCAGAAAACCACCCCATTGTGTTTGAGATGGAAGCAGATGAATCACCTGACCTTATCCCAGGTGATCTAGTCGTGCGCGTTCGCTCTCGGCCGCATCCACAGTTTACACGAATGCGTAACGGCCTTGATCTGGAGATGTCCCTTTTGATTACTCTGAAAGAAGCCCTCTTAGGAATTTCAAGAGAGTTTAAAAACATAGACGGCAATGAGGTGATTCAGTTAACTAGGACAAAAATAACTCCCTATGACACTGTGATTAAGATTCCTGGAAAGGGAATGCCCAAACTACACTTACCATCCGAACGAGGTGACCTATATGTTAGGATAAAATTCGAGATGCCGACTTCTCTGACTACAAAGCAGAGAGAGGCACTTGAACAATGTCTTTAAGTATGCAAAACATAATTTGTGTTAGTTGTTTTGCTGAGGAATTAAAGTAAGCTATAAAGGAGATTAGTAGAAGGGGTAAAAAGTCAACCAATGTTGAATATTGATATTTTTAGTAGATGTAAGGGTACCGATGATAAAATTGGGATCTGCAAGGAGCATCTCATACGAAGGAGGCTCATCGGAAATCTATAAGAGTATCAACCTGAATTTGATTTTTTAGCGTTTTACATGGAAACCTACTTTTGAGGCTTTGGATGAATTATTTGTTTTTCTGAAAGTAACAAAGGCTTACCTCTTGTCAAAGTTATTCTGTTTATGTTCACTACATTTTTGCTTAACACGCAATCCCAAATACATGTAGGGGGAAAATAGAAAAAGGAAGATAGACATGTTCAATTTATGTTAATTGCTTTCTATCTACATTGAGATGGGATGAGTTTTTCATGATTTATAGATAATTCTTCCATGCTTAATTACAGATGAGGTTCACGCATGTGCTCTTAATCCTTTGCAAAAGTGCTATTTTACCCCAATATGATAAATACTCAATCGAAGTATTCCAAGTAAAAATAATTGCGATTTCTAAAAAAAAACAATAAAAATGCTTCGTCGTACTGCGCTTGAACTAGCAGCTTATGATCTTGCTGTGATCGGAGGTGGACCTGGGGGCTACGTAGCCTCAATTAAAGCTGCACAGTTGGGCCTCAAGACGGTTTGTATCGAGAAGCGCGGAGCACTTGGTGGCACTTGCCTTAACGTTGGATGCATCCCTTCAAAGGCGCTTCTCCATGCAACTCATCTCTACCATGATGCGCACGCAAACTTCGCGAAGTTCGGTCTCCGGGGTGGTGAGAAAATAACGATGGACGTCACAGCTATGCAAAAGCAGAAGGATAAGGCTGTTAAGGGACTCACTGGAGGTGTCGAGTACCTTTTCAAGAAATATAAGGTAAGCTATGCAAAGGGTGAGGCAAGCTTTGTTAGCCCCAACGAGCTGAAGATAAAAAGTCTTGACGGTAAGGATGAAACAATTACAACCTCTAAAACCATCATCGCTACCGGCAGTGAACCGATGGAGCTACCATTTCTCCCCTTTGACGAGAAGGTGGTGCTGTCCTCAACGGGCGCTCTTGACTTGCCCTCAGTACCGAAAAAAATGATTGTCGTTGGTGGCGGTGTGATCGGCCTCGAGCTCGGCAGCGTGTGGGCCCGCCTCGGGTCGGAAGTGACCGTGGTGGAGCTTGGGTCGCGATGTGCAGTAACGGTGGATCCGGACGTGTCGAAGGTTCTCACTGACTACCTCGCGAAGCACGAGAAGATGAAGTTCATGAACAACACCAAGGTTGTGAGTGGTAAGAACAACGGCACGAGCGTCAGCGTTGAGGTTGAGGGGAAGGATGGCAAACGTCAGACTCTGAATGCGGACGTGTTACTTTGTTCTATCGGTCGGCGCCCGTACACGAAGGGCCTTAACACCGAGGCCATTAACCTAAAGCTAGAGCGAGGCTTTGTGGATATCAACGATCACTTTGAGACAAATGTGCCTAGTGTGTACGCCATCGGCGATGTGGTGGTCAAAGGTCCGATGTTAGCTCACAAGGCCGAGGACGAGGGTGTCGCTCTGGCTGAGCAGCTTGCTGGCAAGCCCAGTCACGTGAATTATGATGCCATACCAAGTGTCATTTATACCATGCCTGAGGTCGCGCAGGTCGGGAAGACCGAGGAGGAGGTTAAGAAGGCGAATATCGAGTACAAGGTCGGTAAGTTCCCCTTCGCTGCAAATTCACGTGCTAAAGCCATTACCATGGAGGATGGTTTTGTGAAGGTGATAACTGACAAGAAGACGGATCGGATATTGGGAGTACAGATTGTGTGCAGTGCGGCGGGTGAGCTCATCGCGGAGACGGTACTCGCGATGGAATACGGTGCCAGCTCGGAGGATGTTGGTCGAACATGCCACGCCCATCCCACGATGTCCGAGGCGGTAAAGGAGGCGTGCATGGCCTGCTATGCACAAACTATCAACTTCTAGGGTGTTAAACATAAAGAAGGATGTTGTTGGTTTCGAATGAAAAGGAAGTAAAGCAAAATGGGAAAAAATGAATTCAATCAAACAACAAAAAGGTGGTTTAAAATGATACATGATATATATATATACATATATAGGTATATAAATATCAAAATGATCAAAATTTCTTACATTTATGTTATCACAGTGATTTTTCAATTATTTGTTCTAATTTTAGTACTATAATGTATTTTGGATGTAGTTGTGTGTGTGAGTAATTGAGTAAATAACATGTTTTGATTGAATGTTCTTGGTAGTGCGGTTTTATGCATGACAGACAAAATGTTGATATTATTGTGTTAAGCATAGTGTGGGAATTAAAAAAAAATTATGAAAGTACAGCAGAACGAAGGTGATATATATATGAAAGAAACTTAATAATATCGGAGACAGATCTTTGGTTCATAAATAAAAATAATAGAAGTGAATTATGAGTATTGAACATTTTGAGAATAGCTGTACGGTTTTTTTCTCTCCAGATAGGGAGCTATATTACTTCTTATATGTATTCTTTTTAAAAACTTGAAAATGATGAAGCTTTTTTTTACTAAGTATGATGAAAGTGTGATCGTTCTCAGTATTCCTATTTAAAGGTCTTTTTATTTTTAATAAGCATAGAGTTATCACTTTCCAGTCCTTGTAGTTGTGTAATATAGCGGTTAACGAATAGCGAGCCAGTATCTCGGTTGATGCAGAGCAAAATGAGGCTCAGAGAATTCACTATGGAGCTCGCCATATGATTGTATGACGTCGTCCAAAGATTCATTGCCTATTGTTCTGGTGTGAGACAAGGGGCCCCTTTGTGAAAACTTTGTCGGAATATATTTATTTAAACCTTGTACAGCGTAGAGTCTGCTAGCTAAGCAATATTATGGAACAATTTTTTTGTCTGTTCCTCAACAGACACTTTTCCGTTCAGTATGTATCGATAACTGTTCCATACATTATATAGCTCGTAGTCAGCATTGTTAATCCATAGAATTGCTCATTTGGTGGTTTCCCCTGTGAAATCATGCACAGGGGAAGCAAATCAAATAGGTCACACTATTTTTCGACATGACCGTGCCAGGTTAATGATAGGCTAATGCTGAAGCATTTATGATTTCCCAAATTAGTTCACTGCTTTATGTTTCTTTTGTTCCAATGAGGGATGATGACAAGTCATTTTTGCACACACTTCTTTACCCTTAGTTGTATATTCGCATTTCGTAGCGTGTTATTTTTCGAACAATTTTTTTGATAATTCTAAAATCTCAAATATTTTTTCTCCCCATTCCCTTAACATTAATATGCGTACTATGAACCTAAAAATATCATTTCATAGTTTTTTATTTTCAGTTTTCTGCAGTTACATTCATTAATACTCCTCGTGTCGGAAAGGATCTATATAAGAAATGATCTCAAGACACGACTTCATATAGAGCATTGCTGTCATCTGTGTGTTTTGTAGGTACAAATCAGAAAAACGTCCACATGTCATATCACATCATTTTCTCTCAATATATGTCTATGCTGCTATATGTCTACATTTCGACTTTGAATGCTTATTTTTTAATTCTTACCATACTATTCTAAAAGAATTAATTTGACATTTAAAACATATCTTCTATAATTACGATAACTGTTAATATTAGCTCCAGTGGGAGAGCTCCAACATTAGCAACCGATAAGGCTAGACAACATTGGTAGGAGTGCTAAATCCGAAAGAATCGTATGAAGCTTCTTGGTTCTCCCGCAGAACTCGACTTGTCTCCAAATGATATGTGGAACCTATCAAGACAATGCGAAGAACATGTAATAAAGGCTCAGCTCTTTTACACCAGTATGGACCAGATATCTAGTGCTATTTTGAAGTCATCTAATCGTTTTGTATCGTACGGTCGATGGCTCAGTGCCCTGTCTGTGGCATCAGCAGCTGTTTGTGGACTTACTTGCTACTATCAACGTGCTCGCCTGTATCGCGTTTGGCGAATTCGGAATCCCAGGGCGGTGTTACGATATCGCCTTGCGAGCTGGATAAGCGGTGGTGTATTGATATCAACGATTTTGTTTATGGTCAGCCCACTTGGGCCAATGCAATCGCGCCGCATGCAAATAGAGCAGTCGAGGACTTTAGATGCACTTGCAGTGAAGGCACTTGAGCTGCAGCAAGCTTTCGCTACGCTTCGGGCTTGGTGCATCTGCCGCACATCTTGTCCGCATGAATCGCTGCTTTTCGAGGAGGCTAACAAGGGAATATCGGCACAGCTCAAAGGGTGCCTATTAGTTAATGACTTCGTGTGGATGCGCGTTGTAATTCCAGAGCTATCAACCTATTTTACCCAATGCAAAGAAGAAGCTAAGAAATCATGTGGAGGAGAGAAGACTGGAATAATAAAATCTACCCCATCCAATGCAAGTGATGACAGCGAGTGTGTCAAGAGTGGTCGTACTCAGACATTTGGTGTGGGGTGTACTAGTCAAATACCATTGCTGCCGAAAGAAGGGTGTCCCCAGGAACTACCTCTTCTGTCTCGTTCGCAGCTAAAAGGGAATAAAGACCCAGATGCAAGTTCCATACTTTCCTTCTCCCATCATTTGGTAATCAATGATAATGGGAAAATGGATAAAATATGCGGTTTATCTCATTGCCTAGAGAACACTACAAAGACAGGAGGGAATATTGGCGGTGTAGCACCAGATTGCGTGAAAAAATATAGCACAAGGCGTCAGTTTGAGGCAAAGAGGGTTTACAACGGGACAGAGTCTGATGAGGAACTTCAGAAAGCGTTTCTAGTATGTCTTCAAGCCTGGGAAGACGTACTAAATGCTTGCAGATATCTTTCTGGAGAGAGTATTTAGTGAAAAAGGCAAAACAAAACACCCCGTTGGATTATTTTTTCTTCGAACTCGGGTTTTTGGTAAACTTCAATTTCAATGATGAACCTACTAGATCATTATCCATCTTTTTTTTCTCGTTTCAAAAGGGATCCTGCGAATGCATTGTATGGTTTCCATTGTTTATTTTTACTCATCTCTTCTCTGAGTAATCACAGCCTGCGCTATCATTTGGTGTTGCAGCTTTTGTATAAAGCTGAGGAAAAATTGCTATGTGTATGCATGTTGGATCGCAGCATGAAAAATATTCTATAAGCCGCATTCGAGATGGAGACGAAACTTAATTCTATTTTATCAGAGCCCATTGACTAATGCCTCTTTTTAAATGAACGAGCTTTTGTCTGGTCATTAAGAATTCGCATTTTACCACCTTTGCTTGACACCTGACTTCCCAAATTTTCACGCTAGTCCCACAGACAACAACGTGAAGCAAATATTAATGTGACTTTGCTTATGCTGTTGTTTAGTGTGGGATCCAAAAGCAGTTTGGGTACTTTCTAAGCACATCTTTCTACGTTTTTACTCCATCGATAGGTATGTGTGCATGTGTATATGGCTGTAAGATGCTTCAATATCATCTACATCCAATTTGAATCAGTGGGGTGTTTTTTATGTGGATAGTGTGAGGTTGTATTGGATTGATTCGTCTCGCTTTACACATGCGCTTTTTTAACTTGTTCACTAGCGATCCTATTGCTGCTATAAATGCACCTTTTCTTATCTACACCAATACAAATTGTACTGCTATGCAGTAACAACATAACCTATAGACAAATCAAGGGTGATAAATAGTTACATCACGCCGTTTTTCAATCCTACCCTTCCTGCATGCGGGCTTGATCCAGACTATGTCCGTTGTATTTGATGGTGCAACAGGGATGTGAAGATGTCAAGCATCTCCTTTTCCAAACGACACCGTAAAATAGCAGAGCGTTTCATTTGAGAACACGCGGCATAATGTCCTAGTGGTGGTAATTAGGGCTTTCAGTTCCTGACGCTGAGAACGACAGGACGTGGACTTCAGAATAGTGGGATCAGGATCATTGACTTCTAATTCGTTTTTTTTTTCTCAGACCTCGTCACTGCATGTGGCGTGCCTGCGAGGGCATGCAAGACAGTGGTAATTGGCTATGGAGCGAGTGGCGTGAATAAGTTTAGGTCCTTCTGATATAGCACAGGGTTTGACTCTGTAGATAGGCGAGTATAAAGGTTACTGTCTGCCGGGGTGTACACAAACACATAATTAAGGAAATAAGCGTCTTTGTCTCTTCTTGTATGAGAACTCTCTAATATTAAACAACTTTACAGTATGTTGGCGTGGAAGACATCTTTCTGATTTTGGTGCAACTGAACTTACCGAATCCATGTAACCTTTTTGCCTCCAACCGTCTTTTGAGTGCTTTTCTGGCCCCTAAAAGATACCCAACACAACAGCTGTCAAATATAAACGCGATCCAAAGTGACTAGTTTTGAGTCCCGCTCCGCCCCACATCCATCTCCATATTTTCCATCAATCCACGCACCGAATCTGATGACTTTGTTCGGAGGCCGACATCCCCGCCGGGCGTCAGTCTCGCTGATTCGTTTTGCCTGCCTTCTCCTGCTGCTTGCCTGCGGAATTTCTACAGCTGTAAGAGCGGAAGATAAAGGTGAAATAGTTCTGTGGATCAATGGGACCGCAGCGGTCTGGGAAATTTTTAATGAAAAGAAGCTTTGCGATTCCATGGAATCAGATTTGAAAGAATTGAGTAAGGACAAGATAAGCAAGTGTATGTGTTTCCCCAACACGGCTTCAAAATGGCCAGGGGAACACCCAGATCTTGTCAACTCCGATGGCATTGGTGTTAATTTTCGTTTAACTTTCAAAAAATTCACCATCTCTAAAGCAAATCTAACTGAAAAAATTTTCGCCTCTGATCTTCCCAACATAAATAAGCTGGTCGAGCAAATATTTGGGAAGCCAGTCAAGGCGTTCGCTGAAACACCGATGACTGATGTCCTCATAGAAAGTGCCACGATTGCCATCAATCAGCCTATCAAATTCTGGGAACTGTACTTGAGCATCTCAAAACCCTTGATCCCGAAGGAGAGAATGTTCCAGGTACCGGACGAGGTCGTGAGGTATATGCCGGTCGACCTCCAGGATGCTTTGCGCGCTGATCAATCGCACTATCAAATCATGCCGACATCGATGTGGACCAACTCGGCGGACACCTACATCAACTACATGGTGTACGCTGCCCCCATCGATCAAATACCCCAAAGCCTGAGACTGACGCATGAGGAGGTGCAGAATAGGCTGCTGGGTAGCACCCTCCCACTATTCGGAAAAGAGATCGCAAGTACGATCACGAAAGATAAAAACTTCTTGTCAATTCGTAATAGGATTGACGAGTTTGGTCTCGGCAACTTGTCAGTACTGAGACAGACTACCCTTATGTTGCCAATCAGAGCGTTTCCCACCCCACCGGCCACTGAGCTCTTTATAAACAATGCCACGATTGCCATCAATCAGCCTATCAAATTCTGGGAACTGTACTTGAGCATCTCAAAACCCTTGATC
>AIHY01001340.1:0-12437 GCA_000331125.1 Phytomonas serpens 9T
GGCTGGTGAAGCGCCGCGTCGACGCCTCCGCCTTTCACGAGGTCGCGTTGATGGAGGCGGCGGGAAACGTGTCTTCAACGAGGCCCATTGCCACCCCGGAGGCCACCCCGGCGGGCGGCGATTTTTCGGAGAGGGCGGAGGCGTTGAGGTGCATCGTGGATGGGAAGGTCGCGGTCGCGCCGATGCGGACGCCGTGCTGCCGGCGGCTTCTCTGCAAGGCCTGTTTTGACGCCCTTGTCGAGGCCGCCTTCGCGGACGACGCCGAGGACGGCCTCGCCTGCCCGAATTGTAAGGAGCCGCTCCTCCTCGATGACGTCGTGCCCGCGACGGACGAGGCGAAGGAGATCGCGGCGTTAGTGACGGCCTCCACGAGTTGAGCGCTTTCTTCATTCGCATCCTTCGGTGTTGTTGCGCAGCCTTGACGATCCTATTCAGGGGCCTTAAAAAATTGTAATAGTATGACTTCGTTTTATCACAATTCGGGATATTATGGTTCTGGTGTCTGCATTTTCTGTAAATACGGATATCAAAATGGGCCTAACGCTTAGTCCATAAGTTAATGTCTAACATAAATAGGAGGCTCTGCTTGTGTTTCCAGTTGAGGTACTTCCCTATGTTGAAGCTCGGTGTTTTTGTAGTGCTGATATTTCGTTTTCTGGTACCCCTAATTTATCCTATTAAATACCTAAGGCTACAACACACAAGCGAGATAAGGGCGCTCAAGGCCTGCTTTATCTTTTTTTTTTGCTGTAGTTAATTATTATTATTATTATTTGTAGTAGTAGTAGTAATAGTAGCATTAACCAACATTGGTTGGTTGTATATAGATTATCCAAATTAGGTACGACGATGGCTAGCATCTTTACTTATGGGGCGTATGGGACGAATCCTTTAGGCCCGCGGTATGCCAAAATGGCGACCCAATCCTCCAAGTGCGGGGCGAAAAACTTTGTTTATACCAAAATGCACGATGACCCGATGCCAGGCCCGCGCCATCATCACCGCCAGAGCGACGTCCCCTGGAGGGATTGCTTTTCCTGGCAGAGAATGCGTTGGATGGTGCACGACTTCCGCATGTTTGGCCTCCTGGGCGCGATTCGCAAGCACTACTACATCGGCGAGTCCTGGCGTCGTCGGGATGAGAAGATCTTCATGGGGAAAGACGAGAACGGCAACAAGTATTGGATGTCGCGCCGTACGAGCGGCTCGATGTGGGGTCGTCTCGTGGAGCCCGCCGATCCTCACTGGTTTCGCGGTCAGTCTCCTTACACCGGGAGCGCGATTTGGCTGAAGTGGCTGCAAGGGAATGTCGCCCACACCCCTGCGCAGATCAAAGCGCGTGGGGAGTGGGGTCTGAACTCCCGTGCGGGTATCCCGATGCCGTTTAATATCAAACACGACGACTTTTCTCCAATCCACTGGGGGACCTTCTGGTCGCGGGATCCGATGTGGGTACCGGGGGTCGGAAATCTGTTCAACCCGGAGCGGCGGGTTCTACAGGAGGCTGGCTTCACACGTTGGGTGCATAATCAAGGACTGCCCCTCTATATGCCCTTCTGCGGTGTCCATGATGTCTCCGACGAGCTCGTTGAGGAGTTTTACCGCGGCCAGTGGGCTTTTGGACGAACGAGTAAAGGTAACGATCACGACGATTGGCGAAACTAACTAGGCATTCTTGTTTATCTTGTTTCTGCTTGGGGTTAGATAGGGACATAGGGAAGGTGGGACGGAATGGCTCTCGCTTCGTAGGGTGCTTCTTTTTCATATTACGCTAAAAACATCTTCCATTTTTCTTAGCGTCTCAATATATTGCAATAGTATTTAAAGGCATCGTTCATTCACTTGTTCTACGCAAATCGTGTGTGTTTAATCTCCGCTAGTTAAGGTAGCAGTAGAAATGAAAATTAAATCGTAGGGAAGCCAAACCGTTCAGCTATCATGTTGAATTTTTTTGTCTACCCATTTGACCTACATTGGGTTTCTATTGTTTGCTTGTGCACTTTCCTTACCCTTTTAG
Source organism: Phytomonas serpens 9T (assembly GCA_000331125.1). Classification (NCBI taxonomy): domain Eukaryota; phylum Euglenozoa; class Kinetoplastea; order Trypanosomatida; family Trypanosomatidae; genus Phytomonas; species Phytomonas serpens. Next base: position 2,018 of record AIHY01001340.1, read on the forward strand.
ATTTTCATATGCATATCATATTGTCTTATTCCTTCCTTATTTTTTCTTTCCATCTTAGGTGATGTAGTGGCGAATTTAGTTCTTTTTTTCATTCGTCATTCGGCTAGCATATTCTTTAGCAGTAATAAAAGTAAAGTAATGTCCACAAAACATACTGCAAATGAATCTAGAGCTAATCATTTGCAGAAAACAGCCCTTATCGGTTTTTTTCTCGGAGGTTGTGCTGTTATCAGCTTCCTTCTGATCTTCCACGCCTGGTTTATTTCCTATAGCGTGGTAGAATTTGCCTTTGGAATGCATATTCTGCTTTTTCATGTTATTTTTCATATGACTGAGTTTTTGGTTGCGTCTTCGATGCTTCAACACAACGCACATCCTGGTGCATTTATGCTCTTTCATTCTCAGGAATTCTTATTAGCGTGTAGCTTCGCGTTGGTGGAGTTTTGGATCGAGTCATGCCTTATTCCCGACAATCTGAAGCTTTTGGGGGTTGCATCTCCGAGCACAGTTATTGGAAAAGTATTGTGCTTTTTCTTTAGACTCAATTTTTCGGGTGTAGTGGTATTTGAATTATTGGCAACGTTTTTTTACGCAATTCGCGTGGCAGCCATGTTAAATTGTGGCTCTAATTTCTCGCTTGTAATTGAATCTGAAAAGCGAAGCACGCATATTCTTGTGGACACCGGCTTGTATGCATACTTTAGACACCCCGCATACTTTGGATGGTTTTGGAGAGTGTTCTTTTCACAGCTTGCACTTGCGAATCCAATTTCTCTTCTTTTACACACTGCTGTTACGTGGCGTTTTTTCCAATTGCGCATTCCTTATGAAGAGCGTATCATGGAGAGAGAAGATTTTTTCGGTGAGACATATACAAGGTATAAAAAGCGAACTTTTATCGGTATTCCTTTCATTAGCACCTGAAGTCGTCAACCCTCCAAGTAAATATCTTTGCTTTTCGCTAATAGTCTTGACATCTTATCCATTTCGCACAAAGTAATAATTGCATACCCCTGATATTCACGTCGACTTGAATATTGATTCACAAATAATTAAAATTTTTAGATGCATAAATATCCATGTATATATATGGATATATGTATTATTATCATTGTTACATTTGTTAGCTACTTCTTCGTTGAGATAAAAGTGAAATGGTGTCTTTCGATTATATCACATGCATGTCATGATTACTTATGCATTATTGTGGATTGGTTATCTAATTCGTTTATAACTGTTGGGGTCTGACAAAACTCTAAGGACTATCATACACTTAATTAGCAGGAAAGAAATTGACAGTCTATTCTAGTATGCAGATACTTTCTGAAGGATTGCTTTTATAACACATGAACTTTTCTTAAACCTTTGTTAAATAAAATAGATACGTAGCTTAATCAATCACACTTTCAATTTTTGTTAGCGAATAAAATTCAGCTTGTTAACGTATTCCTTCTCAGATTGTGAATGATGATTCGTGTTGTGAATTTGCAATGTTGGATAAAATACCAATTAATATGTTTCTAAGCTTATCTTCCTCCTAAGACACGTCACTCATAGGAGTGCATATGGTTGTTTTCCAATCTATCTGGGTAAGGTAAATGGCTCAGTCCTGGGGTTCTTGTCGTATTTGTACAATATATCCTATATGAACGGCAATATTTACATATTAATTGCTACCGATATACCAGAATTCAAAGGCTTTGCCTACCGGATTGAGGTCTAAAATATGGTTCATCGACCATAGAGATGCCCAAGGGCCCTTGACTCTCATTACTGTTGACAATGAATGTGTAGTCAGATCTTAAACGAGATGTCAATTGTGGGAACTTCAGTGAAAGAAGTGAAAGAATAACCGATCCTTTGACGCAATTCCTTTTCCATTCCCTATTGATGTTTTCAGAAACTGTAAAAAACAGCGGAATAATATATTATTATATGATATCATCCGATCCGCGGTATATGCCGGCCACCTCTTCGTGGTGCCGCGGACCAGTAGCCATTTTATGGCGAAGCCAAGCGCCTGCACGCCTTCCCGCTACCGGCGGAGACATGCAGGTCTGGTTACTGGTACTGGTTGGGCATTCGACAGGGCCTCTACTGAGGCTGCCCGAGCGGATGAAAAACTCCGACTGAACACTGTTAACGCTTATCTGATCTTCAGATACAGCTTCAAATACACTAAGGGCGTTCGTGCCTTATTTTTACGTTGTGGAGACATCCACGAGAACCCAGGACCCCTCAGGGTGACACAATGGAATGCTCGTCTTTAAATCTACTGGAGCAGAAGACATTGTAACCGCACACTTTGAGTCTGCTTCCTTGGTCGGAACGAAGGTGTGTTTCTTGATGCGGAAATATGTCACTCCCATCTTAAGCGATCCCGTAGCATTTCACGGCTCTTACGGAACAAACGCTCCATTGTGTCACACTGAGGGATTCTGGGTTCTCGTGGGTGCCTCCACAACGTAGAAGTAAGGCGTGAGCGCCTTTCGTGTATTTGAAGCTGTATCTAAAGATAATACGTCAGATAAGAATGGAAAAAAAAAAAAAGAAAAAAAAATATATATATCATCCGATGCAGATATAAAATGTGAGAGAAGACAGTCTTCTCCAATTTGTGTTATAGCTTCCATATCCTTTTTGATTAAGGAGCATTTGCTTCTTTCTATTCCAATCTGAACTTAATTGACATATTTTTATCCATTCTATTTTTGTATTTATTAATCCATTTCGTTTAATTTCTAAAGTATGTACAATACTTTCGGCGAGTGCAACGGGAGTGTATGCACTTGCAATTACATGAATGATCCCATACTGGGGTATTTTAAATCTTTACTTCTGTTAATACAAATTTGAAAGCTTATTGTTGTATATATCTATCTATATCTATATACATATATTAATTTTCATGGTATTCTTCAATACTAGTTTTTCAATCAAAATATAGGAGATAGTAACCCTTCAAATTGACAAACTACAGACACAAAAAGGGGTTCGCTTTTCTTTTTTTCTAATCCATCATTCCTATTATCAGGTGTGTGATTGCTTGAGTGCATCCGTGTATGCGTGCATTATGCTCGGTTCACAAACTTGGATCGCTGCCGTTGGGATTCCAACGTTTGTTATCACTGGCTTTATCGCCTCTAGGAAGCGCTTAGCGCATCAATGGAGGGAGGAATTAATGGATCCTGAGTCTGACTCCTATCCGCCTCTTTCAGATGAGCATACGGAATTTCTTCGTGGTGTTGCGTTGGATTCGGCCGTCATCCAACCTAGTGGAACTACAAAGCCTAGTCAGGTCGACAGCACGCATGGAATCCCCCTAACGCAAAAGGAAAACATCGGGCTTCGTGTGGAAAGAGGTTTTTTAGCATCACACGAGGTTATCGTCTTTTTGAACCAAGTACGCCAGTGGTCCGAGACGCTTGGATGCAGCTTGGATCCTCTTAAGGTGCGTTTCTTCGAACAGAAAGTTGAGCAGGTACGGACATCCGAGCTCGAGGTCGATCACCAAGTTCGAGCCTCAGATAATTCAAGCCTTAAGGCAGGGTTCATTAGCTGCCTCCGATCACCAAGGTCGTGGTTACGACGAAATGGAGGCGGGAGAGTAAGGAAGGGACTCTTTGAGGACTTGGACAGCAGCTTTCTTTCGCAAGTTCGCGTGATATCGGATCATCCAGAAAGTAGTCAGCCCATTAAAGCTCCCTGGGGCAGCGGTGATCGCATGAGATTCGATCTCATGCCGGCATCTCTTCGGAATCTTGTGTATCGTGTGCAGGAGACCTGCCCTGGTATTGGCAGGCTTCGTCATATCTACATTGAATATTCGCCGAAGGGTTTCTTTTATCACGAACCAACCACCCCTAAGTATTATGACGGCCACGATTATGTGATCATCCCACTCCGTCGTGATGCAGCGCAGACGGTCATAACCTTCTCGCCGGTGATGCGCTCGCGCTTTTCGAGCCTGCGCGAAGTCATGCAAAATAGTTGGACGAATCGTGATATTGATTGCCTTCTCCCGGATGGAGGATTGTTGCGAGTGTGCGGCCTAGCGAGGTACGATTGGGGGTGGAGCGTGCGGCCGGGTGCGCTGTGGTTTGGCAGTCATTTAAATATCATCGACCAGAGGCCTTACATCTGCACTTCTTCCTCAAAAGGGGTGTCATCAACGTGGTTTAATCACCTGCAACGGGCCGTAGGATCACCTTCGGTGAGATCGTCAAGTCCTGGAGATGCTTCTTTAGCCTACCAGATGTGCGATAGCAAGTGCGTTGGTAGGATTCATCCCCCCGAAAGTGATGCTGCGCTTGTTATTTTACATTTTGAAGGACCTAGATCGAAGAAAAAGCAGCGCTCGATGCTTTTGGAGCCGGAGCTTTTTATTTTCGGAAGGGCGCCAACGGCCGAAAAATTTGAGACGTGGACTGATGATCAGCCCACAAAAGAGGGTGTCCAAAAGATTGGCATATTGCGCTTTATGCTCGGTAATTATCTGGACATGCTAATGTCGGGCTAGTCCGAAAATCTATAAGGTAAAGGGAAGGGGAAGAAAAGTTAGGCCAATACTGAGCAAACAGTAGTAGGGAACTAAAAATATTTATTCTTTAGTTGCTTAACGGTTGAAGTATCAAATCTATATATAAATACAAATTCTTCCCTTTTAAAATTTTTTTCTCGTTTGTGTTACGTGTTTCTTAATAGCATAGTTTCTCTGCTCATACATAAATTTATACTAAAGTGAAAGGTGATTGGTGCTCTCTTATAGTTCTATAATACTTCTTCTTTACGTACTAAACGATAGCATTGATTATAATCATCGCAATCATAATAATCAATAAGAATAATAACAGAATAGCTATATTTAAAACATAATACCCAAGCCAATTAGGCCTTTTATATATCAGCGATAAATTTTCAGTACAATACCCATTTATGTCTCTGATACAATGCTTTCGGCGTGCATTAATTCGATTACCATTTCCGAGGGCTACCATCTTCGGTTTTCGAGGAGGTACGGCAGGCTGTAGGAGGTCTTATAGCTCGTCTAGCTTGTTTTCATCACCTTTTAGTACCTCCTTCGTTGGTATGGTGCGATATGCGACGGTTTCTCCCCTAGCCTCTAATAGCTTTATAAAGCGTCATTTAGGCTCCACCTCGTCATCAACTTCACTTAGTTCTGGAGAGCAGTCTATTGGAAAGGGGAAAATTACTGAAAAGGAAGCTCTTATCTTAGGGTATCCATACAAGTTAGTGGATACAGTTGATGCATTAAAAGAAACTGCACGTTGTCTAAGTAAAAGCCGCTTGATTGCGCTAGATATCGAGGCCTTCTGCAACGACAGTGAAAAGAAACACCTTGGTCAAATTTCCCTTATTCAAGCCTGTGCGGATGCCTATCCGGTTGTATTTTTGATCGATGTTCTAGTGCTATCCATCGCGCTGGCCAAGGAATATCTCACACCGGTGCTTGAGAATGCGGAGATCACGAAACTTTTTTTTGATTGCCGCCGCGATATTGAGGCGCTTAGCGTGCAGATGGGATTGACTCCCCAAAGCGCCCTCGACTTGCAGCTCCAATTTACCGCACTACAGTGGCGCCTACGCAGCGTGAATCGGCGGTCAGGGATGGCGTACGTTCTGAAAAACGTCGTTGGGATCACGCGTCCAGAGGGTCACGCCGCCGTTCATACTGCTATGACGCTCGGGCATCGCCCAGTTTGGGATGTTCGTCCGCTTCCCACGCATTTTCTTGAGTACGCGGCAGATGATGTTCGGCAAATTCTCCTCCTCGCGCCGATCCTCGAGAGGCTCTGCGATGGGGTCGTTCCGATGGAGGCAGTGCACCGCCTAACAGCACGCTATGCTCAGCATTATAGCGTCGGGAGACTGGTTGAGGAGGAAGCGGATGAAAAGTCGGCGGAGGTGAATGAGACGTGGTTGGAGCACTTTATAGGATCTGGTGGGAAATGCACCTTTTGCCACACCAAAGGCCATACCGAGGCGGAGTGCTTTAAGAAATCGAGCAGGACCACACGATGCACGTTTTGTGGGGATCTTGGCCACACTTCTCGAAATTGCTTCAAAAAATACCCGCAGCTTCTGAAGTGTGATTTATGTGGACAGATTGGCCACCCCGCGTCGTCGTGCTTTAAGAAGAACCCCTGCGTTCATTGTGGCGGATTTCACAATAGCGCGAACTGCCATCGCCATCTACAGAAGGCGTCGTATCCCGGTGAGGAAGCTTCAAGAAAAGTGGTATATGGGGAAATGGACATAAAGACAATATATGGAAATGGTTTTTAAACTTTTTGTATCATTTTTGTCTTTTTTGGGGGGTATGCTAGTCGATTTTCAAAGATGAAGTAGTTGAAACGGAAGCTCAATTATTTCATATTATTTTTATAAACAATTTTGAGAATCACTAATACATCTCTATACACACATACAAACACAAATAAATATACATTATTCCCTTAATAAATCACATTATATTTAACTATATATTGACTTATTACAGGGTAATAATATATGTGGATACGTACGCATTAACGAAGCAAAAAATGAATTCAATTTTCTATTAATTTTTATCATTCGAAGATGGCGTATTATCTTTATCATCAATAGCTTATTTACAGTATTTCTATCGTGCCGAGGTCGATTATGTAGATATCTTTGCGAATTTATCGACTATCAGTTTCCTGCTAGAGTGCAGAAACTATGAAAATATTATACAGTTCCGAGCTTTGTTATGATGCAAATGCTGCACGGATGTCAGAAGTTAATACACTTACTCCTCCTTATATTTAACAAAAGCGAAATGTAACAATCGTAATAATGATCTGCTTGAATTGCCCTAGTGGCTACTCTTTGAACAATTATGCAATAGAAATCCTGACGAATGGATTTTAAGGATTAATTTATTTTCTCCTTTTCTCTACCATATTTATTTACGCTTCTTTTATTTTAAAGTTTGTTATCTGCAAGCGTTTTCAGTTGCCCCTGCCCCTGTATTTTGTGATATCTCCACTTGTTATTGTGCAAGTGTTGCTTCTTGATTTCATGTTTGTCTGACCTATCTTGTGCTATTGTTGTAAGTGATATAGTCAGAGATACAGAAGAAATAGTACGATTTTAAGGTTTTGCATAGTTTTCGTCTCATGGCTGTGGGTTCAAGAATTACTGTGGCACAGTAAAACGCGGTTCCATCACCTTTTTGACCAATATATTTGGTTCATGACTAATTCCAATATCTACGGTTATTTCACAAAATATGTAGTGCATACATGTATATTATATATACATATATGTGTGTGTGTGTGTGTGTGTATGTGCGTATGAAAGAATGGAGTCTCAAAGATTCAAAGATAATAGGAGAGCAACCATAGCACGTCTAAGCCATGATTAGAAAAGCATGGATGACTGTGGCATTGAAAATCATATCGATTGAGAGATATTTTTTAGAAACCATACTATTTTAGGAGTCTTTTGAAACATTATGAAGCTGCAACAACGACATTACGACGCCCACTTGGATATGCGAAAAATGTCCGAATGAGCTTTTCTCCTGGTCTGAACAGTCAATTGTGGAAATTTTTTGGATTCACAGTGCTTAAAAAAAGACTTTTTCAATATAGAATCATTCTTAGTCATAACCTATATAAAGGCACATCATTTCGGGAGACTTTTGCGTGTGTAGCTCCTGACGTTTCAGTAGTCATATTAGTGCGAATTCTCTATTCATGTGCAAAGATTTTTCATTTTTGTCACTAAAGATCACGGATTTGTAGTGCTTCATGTTTTTTGCATCAAAGCATATCTCTCTTTGTGAAAGGTACTGCGATTTTGCTTTTTAAGTCTACTATTGATAAGCTGTGCACTTCGATTGCATGCAGATAGTCTACCTGCGATGGGTGAATTCACCAAATAAAAAAAATTATAATAATTCTTGGAAATAAGTTAAAAGTGCTTAGTACACTAAAATTTTAGAGAAGTATTAAATAAACACCATCTAATGGCCTAACCAAAAAGTATGATTATTGTTAAACAGTACCATATTTCGACAATCCATTCATGAACCTAATTTGTTTATTTTTTTCGCTATTAAATGATGATTCATTATGCGTATTTTGTACATGACGTCGCCATTATACAGTCAACGAAGGTGGCAGCTTTCTTGAGGCTACATAATATTTCGCCATTATATTTTTTTTGCATTAAAAAATTCCTTCAGAGGTAATTGATTAAATGACCTTATCAATATCTGGATGATACGAGGCTGGATGCTTGATTTCATTAACTATAACCCTTGTCCTTTTCTAGGTGAGATTTTTTTACGAAGCAAGGGCACGCAAGTGAAATTAAACCTTTTAAATCTCTTTGATAATTTATTAAAGAATATTAGAAGCGTTAGTATGCGTCGCACATTCATACATTGCTCAGGTTTATTACAGAACCTAAGGACAGGTACGGATAAGTTTAAATTTTTCACATCACTATGGAATAAACCTGAGACAAAGGATGAACGTATCAAGGAGTACATTCCTGAGGTCCTTGAGGAAAGCTTGAACGAGCAACGAAAGGTCATTCAAGAAAGTACTTCTCGTGATGTTATTGTAGAATCAGGTCACCGAGTACTTTTAGAAATCGAAAAAAAAAGCCCGACTCCGAATATTCTTCCACATCTTTCAAAACTAATGCACGAGTATGGAGCTAAGAATTTCATTGCGCTGAGGCCACTTAGTTATCTGCTTTACCCCTCTAGCTTAACAATAAGCGGGGATAAGCAGCCGCATGATCTTGTGATCACCTTTGTTGACAACTTTCGCCATCTCATAGAGGAAGTCGAGCAGAATGGCTGTTCAGCTCGTCTCGGGGGGGCATCGTTTAAGATTACCACCGGTGAGGGAAACTCGAAGGCCCAGCTCCCTGTGGCTCAAACCGAATCTAAAGAGGATATTACTTTAAGGGAGGAAACTATCAACATAGCATCCAATTTCGATCCTACGAAAGAAATAAATTTCATGGACAAAGAGAACGGAAATCCTGATCGCCTCCATTCCGAAAAACAGGACGCACGGACAGCCTCCTATGATGAAATGAATGAGCCCACAGACATCACCATGTTTGTCAAGGTAGTTACTGGGATGGCACTCGCAAACTTGCACTTTGGAGACGTATCAAACGCGATCCGATGCGTAGATATCAGCATCACACATGCAATTGATAACAAACGAAGAGGGGCGCTTTTAGGCCTCAAAGCAGGACTTTTAATACGACAAAAAAAGTTTAAAGAAGCCGTGGAAATCGCAAAGCTCGCAGTTGAAGAGTCAGGCGACGCGCAAGGGTATCTTCACGGGGCCTATGCCTTGCGGGTGTTGAAATCACCGAGTGAAGCAATCATGCTGCTGGAGAAGGGTATGGAGGATCACCCGATGGATACCGGCCTTCTCGCTCAGCACGAGGCTGCTGGAGAGGAGGTGAAGTTGTCATTACCGGTCTCGTAAAAATGGGGCGTAAGGTTCAATTAATCCAGATCCCCTACACTTACTAATGCGCCTATTTTTGTTTCTATTATAATCTGTTGAAATTATCACAAAATGCTCCTTTATTATTTCACGAGAGAAGGAATAGCAAAATGAAAGCATCTCTACTAACAGGTATTCCTGCATGCTGTAGTGGTGTAAATGCTCTTTGTGAAATTTCTATTTCCCCACTACGTACCTTGTGCTAGAAGTTTTTATTATTTACGATATTATCCATCTATAATGCATTTTGAAGAGTCAGGGGCTGAAATTTACAGTGAACTTGAAGCTACTCGCTCAGAAATACATCCCCCAGAGTCAATGTCGGATCCAAAGCGCCCCACAATTTTTCACTACGATGGTGAAAATAATTGTTGCATTTCGTGTTTTGTCTTGCTTAATTTCATTCTGGACGAGAATGGAGAATTAATCCTTAAATACGAGTGGACCGAACCTATTAAAGCAAATGAAGTAGAGAAGGAATATCCTGCCTTAAAACTAGCTCTGCTGAAAGATTTGCCAATTCCCGCGAAAACGCAGAAGACATATTATACCTCTATTCAAACGAATGAAACGGGTATCCGCACCTACTATCACTGCGTGGTTCATGACAACGGCCAAATCGCGGTGTTCATCACTAAACACCCGTGGTGCAACTTTTTTTACCGTTTGGGTTCTCTTTATGATAAGAGGACTCTTGATTTAGGCAAAAAAATCACAAAGGCCTTCTTCTATTACGGTACACCGCCATCCGGTGCGAGTTTTCCGTCTCCCAAGGGGACTAATCTTTGCTTCAAACGGCCCTATGACCGAGTTTGCCCTTTCATTGACACCTCTCCGCTGGATCTGCTCAAGGTATTTCCTAAACTTGACGTTCTCTTTAGCATTATGTCAAA
>AIHY01001352.1:0-22726 GCA_000331125.1 Phytomonas serpens 9T
GGGATTTCCCTGTGGCTTCGATATCGGTCGGTGGGAAAAAAGTTGGCAAAATGTGTTCAGGTAAATACAGCAGCTCTTACAAATATGTTTGAAAGACATACACTCCAGCATTTACTTTGCTTGTTCGATTCATTAATGGTAAAGTGAATGCTACCATAATATATATACAATAGGGCATTCGACAGGGCCTCTGCCGAGACTGCCCGAGCGAATGGAAAACACCGTCCGGGCACTGTTAATGCTCATCTGGTCTCCAGAAACAGCTTCAAATACACTAAGGGCGTTCAAGCCTTGCTTCTACTGTGTGGAGACATCCAAGAGAACCCAGGACCCCTCAGTGTGACACAATGGAACGTCCGTTCCTTAACCGCCGTCAAATGCTTCGCCATCGCTCAAGTTGGGAGTGACATATTTCTGCTTCAAGAAAGGCACCTAAGAACCGATCAAGCAAGCAGACTCAATTTGTATGGCTACAATGTCTTCTGCTCTTCTAGTAATTGCCGAGGAGGGGGGGGGAGGGGTTGCCATCCTCATTTAGAAGAACCCCAAGATCCGCGCCGAGAGGRTGAACTTTCCCTCCGTAGAAGGAGGCATTGAAGTCGTTATTTTACGCGCAGGCCTGGCCGACTTCAAGTTTTACATAGTCAGTACCTATATACGCCCCAACGCTGAATTCACCATCACCAACCTCGCTAACTTGCTCGAGAAATTTAATGACCTACCCTGTCTCTTCTTTGGGGACTTCAAACTGCATCACCCCATTTGGGAGCCGATGTTGGAGTCTCCGTAGGATGCCAGGGCCAACATGTTCATGGACCAGCCGACCAAGGGCGGATTTCTCCTTGGCAACCGAAAAGGAGAATTCACCTTTGCCAGAGGAAATACTCGCWACACCCTCGACCTGTCGTTCCATCGGGATCTCCCGATACACGACTGCCACACCACCGTGACCCCGGACAGTGACCATCACAAAGTCCGATTTACCCTACCCATCGACGGCCCCATGTTCCAGAAACGTAATGGCAGAACGATGTACAGATGGAAACACGCCAACGTGAAACGTTACCGCCAGCTCGTCAAGACACACCTCCCTGAATTCAATTTCTCAAACGTACACTCCGCTCTAGCTATCTTTAACGAGATCGTACTGTCGGCAGCAAACCATCCTCAATTCAGGCCAAACGTTTCCTATCCTTGATTAGGATCCAAATGATGAACAAGAACATCAAGAAGATGACTAAGATTCTGCTGGTGTGCTCCCCCCCAGGAGGGTCCGCCGAACTTCATCTGTTCCGTCTGCAAACAATGCTGCTCGCGACCCTCCTTCCCCACCACACCCACCATCCCTTAACCAAACCCAAGACGACCCCCAGGAAGATCGTAACCCCACCGGTGAAGCTCCGAGAATGATACCCCACACCTCAGGGATCTTTCTCTCCTGCAAGAGAGTACCCCAGAAAACGTCCCAAGTCTTCTGATACTCTCGTACCGCCGTTACTCAGGTAGACTCTACCCACAAAGACGAATACCCAGAAGAACCACCAAACAAAAGACTCAGGACTTCCGAAGCCCCACCTGGGAGAATCAGCGCCCCACAAGGATTATTAACCAATCGCACCGAGTTGGTGTGCGCTTTTTGTCAGAGAATGTTTAGAGGTTACTCTGCCCTCGTGATTCATCACAAGAAAAGACACCCGACCATCCCTGTCACATCTACAAGGTGTTCTTGTGGGCATTGTAACGCCTCCTTCAATTTGAACAAATGCACGGACCAACACCGCCGACACTGCCCGCTAAACCCCGCCTCGACCGCCCCTCGCCAACGCTCGTCCAAACGCCGCTCGCTCTTCCCTGCGCCAGAACATCCATCGTCTCTTACTACCAACATAGGCCCAGAGGAAACACTACATCGCCTTCTCTTTGAGTGCCAGGCACCAACTGTGTCCCAAAACTATGCCAAGTTTGATAAGATGATAGCAGAACAATTGTGGAAATTTCTACATAATGAAGTGCTGCTTAAATTCCCGGATATGATATTTGAAGCTGCATCTGCAGATAAATACGTCGGATAAGAATGGAAAAAAATATATACCACATGAGTTACAACGCATAGTTGCAGCACGTTCTCGTTGTACTCCAACCTTTCGGCGTCAGCGCAACTATGAAGCACACTAATTATATTACTGCCCGCCACAACATCAAACTTCCCGCACACCCTGCTCTTGAATGCATGGATAGGTCCATCATACACATTCTCAACTTTTATAAGACACTACACCAACCATACTGTCATCTCTTCCTTTAGATCCCCAACTAGCTTTATTGCTGGCCCCCGCACATCCCGTAGTGCATCCAACCGCGAACCATCCCCATCACTACCTGAGGAACGACTGTGGGCAGCACGCATTGCTAGTTTGGAACGTAAATCTTCCGTATTGTCAAAATATGCTTCATCAATGCTAGTCCGCCACACCGAAATGACGCTATAGTTTTGCTTATCAGTAATGTTGACACTAGCATGAAGATATGGCCCCAATGCGACTTTGTGATATTCTTTGCATGGGTTCTGAAGATACTGATATTCAATTTAACCTACACGATATGTTGACACTTCGACGAAAAGTCGCTCCAGCCCCTTCTATTGGGCATCATTTACAGAATCAAAGTGGCCGATGCCACCGATTCGAGCATAGTAGTTTACCATGATCAGGTTCCCTTACTTCGAAAGAACAAATGGTACGGACCGGCAATCAATACCAAAACGGGCAACTTCAACTTATACGTAAAAGCAGTCCATATAATTATGTAAAATGTATTTCATTTCAAAGCTCTACACAGCTAAAGAGCTTAATACGTGAAAGAATATACAATTGACCAATTGAAATATGCATCTACATTATATTATATATGCATACATGAAATTTGGTCTTATTATTTCATGAAGATGTAGTATACCTTTGACACCTTATTTACACTTTTAAAGAGTTGTAAAAAAGTAAATATTAACATTACTTGCAGTGACCATAAGAATTGTCATTTAGAAAGAGCAATAAGACGTTGACAGGTTGAATTGAGATAAATGGACTCAAGATTTCGCATAAAAAAACGTGTTAATGTAGAACAATTCCCTTCTTAGTTGAAACATTTAATAAAATACTAGATAAATTCAAGGTGGCGATGCCTCATTTTAATTGCTTGAAATTTTCTCTGCATGCATTTACCAGTACTTGATGAAATTAATACGGCATGAAATCTTATACAAATAATTTAATAACTAAAGATTGAGATTTTATTATTAGCATTAGATTAATCTTGTGCACGACTGAAGATAATTTTAGTCCATTATTAATTCTATTATGGAGCTTTCGAGAAAGCTTTAAGATAATGAGAGAAAAATTCGAAAGTATATTTGTCATAAGCTCATATTCTCTTGCAAAAAAAAATGCTGGAGGGAGGGATAGGAACTTCTGAACGAGAAGACGCATTATAAATTGCTTCAATCATGAAGTTATAATATAGCAAGTATTTAAATGAGAATTGTTTTTGTTTCTTTTTAAAAAAAAAAGAAGAAACAAGGATGAATGTAAGAATAGATAAATTCATTCACCTTTTCGAATTAAAAAGAAAAGATCGTATTCACGAATCACGGCTCTAATAAGTTCTATGTAATAACTGTAGGTGCATCCCGACCAGTGACCTGAGGAATATTGGAAACGGTAAGCGCAATACATATCATCTCATTCAAGATCTCCAATGCGCATGGGAGAACTCCCTTTCGTAAATTCTCGGCTACAAAAGCTGGCTCCATGTATTTTTCCAAGTAGAGACGTATTGTAGCACCTGAAGAACCAGTTCCACTCAACCGTAACACAAAACGAGAATCGTCCTCGAAAATCACCCTCACACCCTGTTTTTTAGTCACGCCCCCATCTACAGGATCACGATATTCAAAGTTATCTACAACACAACAACGCTTACCACCCAAGCATGGAATTTCATCCGGAGATTTACTTAAGACATTTTCCATGACAAGATTAGCACTCTCGATGGAGACATTTTCATAATCGTAGCGTAAATAGTTATTAAGACCATACAAAATCCAATGCTGCTCCACAATGCTCTGAACGCCAATAAGGGACTCGTTCGGATTGGAACTGGAATTATTTTTGGCTGCGAGCAGTGATAGCCAAAACAAACAAGTCCACACTCCGTCCTTCTCACGAATGTGATTGCTGCCCATGCCAAAGCTCTCCTCGCCGCATATAATCGGGTTGTAATCCTTATCACCAAAAACGGCCTTGCTGTCCATGAGATTACCAAAGAATTTCCACCCTGTTGGGACTTCAAAACATGTGAGGTTCTTCTCCGCAGCGACTCGGTCAACAGCACAACTTGTAGGCATCGAGCGCGCCACAGAACGAAGGCCCCCAGCTTTCTGAAAAAAAGGAACCACATCCGCATTAGCCACAAGAACAGCCAACGAATCAGAGGGTTTAACAAAGAAACGAGAACCGAGGATCATGTTACGGTCCGCATCACCATCGAAGGCTGCACCAAAGCTTGGTACTTGTTCTCCAATCATGCTCTTATTGATGGAACCATCCGGCAACAGACCCATTACATGCACAAGGTTGTGCGCGTACGTAAGATTGGGGTCAGGGTGGAGGCCCCCAAAGTCAGGCAGCGGTTTTGTGTTGTGCAGCGCGGATATAGGAACATCGAGACAATTATGGAAAATATGCTCTACGTACGGTCCACTTGCACCATGGAGACAATCAAGGTGGATCGTGAAATCGGGGCGACTCAGTAGCTGCCGAATGGCGTTGAAGTCAAAAATTTCCTGCATGTAACTCACGTAATCTTCCAATGAGTTGATCACTTCGACAGTGAAATCGCCAAAAGTTTGGATGCCTAAATGAGTAATGTCCACCTCAGGAAGTGACATATTCATGAGCAGTGTATCAATTTTAAGTGTTTCTTCGTAAATTGTATCAGTTATCTTCGTCGGTGCGGGCCCACCATTCTCTATATTATATTTAATTCCGAAGTCCGCATCAGGGCCACCAGAGTTATGGCTTGCAGTGAGAATAAAAGCCCCTTGAGCTTTAAATCCGCCTGCACGTCGTCGTACCACAGCTGACACCGCAGGTGTTGAAAGGAGACCGTTATGACCAATCCACACTGACTTCACACCATTGGCTGCGGCAAGCTTCAGAATAATTTGGATTGCCTCTTTCATGTAATAACGACCATCACCACCAACAACGAGAACTTCTGGGAAACTACCTAAGCGACGTAAGGCATTGAAAGTACTTTGCACAAAGTTGGCGGTATAGTTCTCTTGCTCGAAAATCACAACCTTTTTGCGCAGCCCCGACGTTCCAGGCTTCTGATCTGGATATGGTTTTGTGGAAAGCTTCATGCCTTCTAATGGTATAGATGATAATTTATCGTTGCGATAGATTAATACTTCGCAGTGCTTTAACTCCTTTAAGAAAATGTTAAAAAGCTGAACCTTGAAAAAAATAAGGGGGAACGGAAAATAAAAAAATGAGGGGATAATTATCTAATAATTGTCAGCATTAGCAAAGCAGGCCCTCTCAAGATCCCTATTATAATACTCCAAATGAGTTATAGTTACGTATATAAATATGTAGAAATATATATATATATATTTATCAAATGTGATGGTGTTAATATAATTCAATAGCAACACTTTTTTATTTTTGTATTATTTGACTTATTCCAAGGCACAAGTTACTCCTTTGTTGTCATCTAGATGTTAATGCTCATCGAAGTTGGGTGAGCCCATACAAACCCAAGCAAGTTGTAATAAAAAAGAGTACGATCCATCAATATTCACATGTAAATGTAAGTCAAAAATGGATTCCTTGAAAATAAAGGGGAGAGATGGTAATACATATCTAATCACATGCGTTTATGGTACCTTTATGCTTCAATAGACACACTAGAGATTTTTAATAGTGCATTTTGAACTTCAGTTTAACAATAAAGATTTGTACAACTAATGCTGCAAGACCTTGTCTGAAAGCAGAGGTGAGGAGCTTACCGCGCACATGACTTTATCCAATTGCTAGTAGTGAGTTCTATACCTTCAGGTCAACCACATCCCATATGAGGAAGGCAAAAATAACACAGGGAAGTGTTAACAGTATTGCATATATTTCCAAACTTACATAATGATTTGGTTGAGAGTCAAAAATACGTGATACAGGTAAGAATCAAGTTAAAATGAAACTAAAGCAATAGTACGAGTAATAGTAGTAATACTGCTAACAATGACTCAAGGAGTCAGCAAAGTTTAATCGCATTTCGTTAGTGAAATAAAAGGCGGTACTTCTCAATATGGCAATGGATACAACACCAGGCCTAAATCGTGAATAACTATTACCTTTGACATTCAGAGCAATGTGCAAAAAAGGACAGTACAATCGCAACTTTAGCGCAATACAATACTCAAATTCTCTTTTAAGGAAACAATGATCACAAGCAATAATAATACGCATCAGAAAACGTACATGATAATAGGGTAAAAAAATGGAGTGCAACGCTAAAAAGCCTTTGTAAAGCTCTGGAATTTCGAAACAGCAACAATGTGTTCCTTATTAAAGAATCATGTATATTAAGATATAAGGTAATGTTATATTTTCCTTCTTTTAGCTAAATGAATGCATATACAAAGGATTCTCTTCACACGCCTGTCGGTACTCATTCAGCTAAAACAATACACGAATTCCTACACAAAATATAGCATAAGCATTAAGGAAAATCATAGGCAAGAAAGAAAAAAAAATGCATTAAATGGTTATCTTTTAAACAACATCCAGCGGCTATATAGTGATTAAGATTTATTAAAAATCACCATTTGCTCATATGCAGAAAATCGTGAGATAAAAAAAGTAAAAGAATAATTTCTTCCTCCAAATCGTGCCCCTCTTCGACTTTTAATATCTTTTCCATAAATTTTCAACATGCCTCTAGACCCAATGATGAAATTAAGTGGTCCACTATTACTTGAAGTTCCTTTAGTGTTAAGCTCTCTTGTAATTTTTCTTTCTGTTCAGCAAATTCTGATAAAGCGACTCCTTCCTCACAAGCCTTCATTAAATGAGGATCCAGTGGAATGGCCCCCCATAAAGGAATGCAAAACTCGCGGCTAAGGCAGGCACCAGCACCCTCCATTAAGCCTTCTTTTGTGCGTTTGGGGGGGAAAATTGCGCTCTCACGTTTGCAATTTGGACAAACAAAACCGCTCATGTTCTCTACAATGCCTAGTATCGGCAGCTTGGCCTTCTCGCAAAAGTTAAGTTCGCGTCTAACATCCGCCTCAGCCACGCGCTGCGGAGTAGTAACCAGCACGGCCCCATCTACACCGCCTGTTTGTAGCAAGATATTGCTCAATGTTATATGCTCATCGGAAGTGCCAGGTGGTGTGTCGATAAGCATTATGTCCACTTCCCCCCACATTACGTCTTTCAAGAACATCTTGATAACGCCATTCTTCCTCTGACCCCTAAATAAGACCGCCTCGTTCTTCTTATCCAATAAATAATGCATGGACATCATAGTCACAGTGTTGTCGATCAAAATGGGCTCAACGCCACCAGAGCTTTGATGGGCATCTTCCCCTCGTACTCCGGTAAGACGTGGGAGAGATGGGCCACAGATATCTAAATCCACTAGAGCAACATTTATACCGCGGGATCCTAAAGCGAATGCTAGCTCCTTCGATACCGTGCTTTTTCCAACACCACCTTTTCCACTGATAATCATAATTTTATGTTTAACACCTTGTAGACGCTCGCGAATTATAGGAATGTCAGGATCAGGACCCTTGGGCGCGGTGGCGCAATGTGCAGCATTAGGACAGCCCTGACACGAAGGTGCTATACCAGCTTGCTCACTTTCAGGCCCGACACACTCTGGGTTAGCGTTCTGCATTTAATATTGTATATATGGGTATGTGTTATAAAGATTAAAAAAAGAAGCGACCCGTACTATTTTAATCTGAAGCAAAACAATACGTAAATAAATTTAACGTATCAATTAAAAATACTAAGATAAAAAAAGCTCTCACACAATTATCAGCATATATATGTATAAAATGTATATGATCATACTTAACTGATGATCAATAGATGCATACATAAGCTGTTTGGTATTTTTCGCCAATCAAAAAAGTTTATAAATATACTGTAATATATATGAATATAGGGAATATTTTTTCGAACACACACACACACACACACACTAATCGTGCCAGATTTCGTTCCGAATGAAGCTAGATTCTTCATCGTCTTCACACTTCGCAACACATGTAGGATTGTTCTGGATTGAAAAAAATCTAATCTTCGACACGTTGCGATCAATCTGGTCTATAATGATTTGATACGCCTCCCTAGGGTGGCAGAGAGGAGAAATACGATGACTTTCATCCCTGGAAACAAGGAGAAAGGGGCTGTCCTCGAAGAGCCATCCCGTGCATGGCATCGTCTGGAAAGGTATTTTAGTGTGAACTGGAATGGGGAAGTCACATAAGATACTTGTCTCGTAGGCCCACAATTTAGCAACGTTTCGAATCGTATACCCACCTCCCCCAACAGCCAGAATTGGTAGACCCAGACTCTTTACCTCCCGCACGCACTCTCCATGACCCCATGATGAGAGGTTAAAAAGACCCAACCGATCCCCTGCTAAAGAATCGGCACCACATTGAAGTACAATCACATTTGGGCGATAATGAAAAGTAATAGAGCGTAGTGCATACTTGAAGATGGAAATGTAAAAAAAATCATTGATACCATCCCATAGAGCAAGATTCATGGTGTAAAAGCGCCCACGGCCGTACCCAACATCTCGGGGGTGCCCGGTTCCCGGGAAAAAACTTTCCCCAAATTTGTGTAAAGACAACGTAAACACGCGGTCGCTCTCGCAGAATGCCTCATCAACACCATCTCCATGATGCATATCCAGATCTATATACAGCACACGCTGATGACACCTCAGCAACTCTAAGATTCCTAACACGATATCATTGACATAACAGAATCCAGAGCACTCGCCGCACTTGGCATGATGCATGCCCCCACCCCAATGCATGGCTACATCTACCTGTCCGCTGTTAAGAAGGATAGCACCCATAAGAGTGCCACTTGCGGTAGCCAAGGAGTGCTTCATAAGGCCTTCTGCAGGCGGGCAATCACCAGAAAAAAATGCCTTAGATGTTTCAGGGCTCCACCGCCAACTGCAGCAATCATGTAATCCCAAGTTGGCCAAATATGTTTCAGCGTGGTATTGAGTAAGCACTTCTGCCTTGACTAGCGGCGGTACCACAGTTCTACAATTCTCATCGATCTTGAGGGCTCGAATTAGCTCCATTGTGGCAAGCAAACGGTACGGCTTCATCGCATGCTGGGGAATAAGTGCAGAAAAGTTGCAATCAGATGTATAACCAGCGGTATCTAAAAGAGCGGCATTTGGAACTTTGACTGGCTTCTCCGGATCCTTAATGCTCATGCTCAACAACAATCCTAGAGTATGGGGAACGCTAGTACAATGAAATGGTGGACGCGGTAATGAACTGAATATTAATAATAGCACGACTAAAGAATGTTGTGAAAGTTGCAAAATAAATTTAGCTTATTCATAGGAACATCGCAAGCTTTTCGCCATAAAAAAAATTAAAGGATCTAAGATTAATGGACACCAAGCCTCCAACTATACCCTAAATCACGAAAAACTACCTTACCGTTTCGCACTACTAATGACTCAATAACCTTCTGCTGAAGAAGCATAGACAGCGCAGGGCCAACTATCGGCAAGTCCGATAGAATGCTTCCTTTCATAAGATGAGCATAACCCTGACGAATAAATGTACTTGAAGTCAATGATGTTATCCCATTTGTCCATGACAGCCGAAGATATTCCTTTTCCTGAGTATGCACTGCCTTGGTTGCCAGCTTACCACGCGCCACCCCCCAAAAGCTACTATAATGTGCATAAGGCGCCATCATGCACACCATTTCTTCCAATTCGTGATCGTCCTCCGAAAAGAAAAACTGCTCGGCTACTTTCTGATTCTCTTGTAAACTTCCATAAACATCATCAACAAAGAATCTTAGCCTTCGGATATTGTAAGACATACCTTCCTGCTTTGTGATAAGTATGTGATAAAGCAAGAAGTGGGATATTAAAAATATACATTTTCGTTTTAATGGATATTGCATTGTTAGCATTTGAATTCTTGAATTGTGCCTTGACGTTATCAACGGGTGATTGACCTTTTGATATTTTTTGCCTCAATGCCAATCATAGCACGACAAGTATTAAATATTATACATACTTATATCCGTATGTTCATGGATCACACCTTAATAATGGGCCTTCCGTTGATTCCACTAATGCATAGACTTAATGAATAACCAAGCACGCCTCTTTAAGTCCCTCTTAGTTAGTTGCAGCCTCGGATACACTAGTTTTAACAGCATTGAAAATTGTCGGAGTTAGAGGTGCCGGCTGCAAGAGCTTCCACACAATATCACCGACTGGGTCAGATGGAACACCCCGACCCACCGTAGGGTCTTCGTCAAAGAACTCACCTCCCTCTTCCAGAATAACATGATTGTCAACTGTGTTGATCATTACTTCTTTACAGTAAAAGAAATAGGAAAATTACGCCTTGAAGACGTCGCGCTGTTAAATATAGAAAAAAAAATGGAGTGAGTAGTGTATAATATTCCAAAACAATAGCAAAGTATATAGAATTATAAGTGCAAATGTTGCTTTATGCAGCTTAAGAAAAATACACGAATATGTAATACTCATTGATCATTAAGGATAATTTCTTGAAATTCATAATCGTTTCCAGACATATCATAGCTCCACAAAGCAGTGCTCTTTTCCAAGGGAAGTCATGGAATCGTAATCTATTTTTCATCTAGAAACAGCAATGGTCAACCGGCTGCACCAGCGCACGAGTACTCCATTAGCAAGGACTCTGCTTAATCAGACAAAATTGGCTGATTTACAGTAAGACACCGCTTTCGGCACCGTCTTAAATTTAAAAATTATCTAGAAAGACAATCCAAATGTCTTCAACGAATTTCAATTTGAGGAAGTTTAATGGGACCCGGACATATTCAGTTCATACGATTGTATCTGTCTGCATGCAGACCGAATGAAGATATTATGTGTGTATATTATTGAGTATATATAGTTTAGCAATACATAAAATTATAAAAGACAATAAGCAAGACAAAAAAAAAGTGGCTGGCTATTCTTGGAATCCCACCATGACGGCAAGGGATCCATACCGCTACCCCTACTCGTACCAGTTCCTTCCTTAAAGTGTAAGCGGATTCGAAAGCTCTTTTCTCGAGCATTGCTGCAATTGTGATCGTTTGTTTACTACCCCCTGATATTGATTGTAACATAGTAAACGCCTAAACTTCGGACCTATGGACTTCAATTTTCAACACATTCCTTGAATGCCATGTTTGGGAGCAATGTCAAAAAAAAATTTACCCAATGTGATGAAGAACATTTTTGATTACTGTTCCAAACTCTCCAGAATGAGCCCATGACCACTATCGATATTCAAAGCACCCCCAGTTTCATTTATAGACGTGTTACATCTGTCTACAACTGACGCCCAGTGATCTCACTTAATATTAAATATTGCAGAGTCACTTTCAATCGACAAACTGGCATCCCCCTCGAGCTTTAGACCAAAGCATTAAAGTGTCTTTTGTAAACAAGAACATGCAAATCAGAAAAAGCATCAGCTTGTTTTCAAACAAAATGTTGCGTTTTCAACTTGAGTCATTCCAACCCTAACCCCAAACTGTTACTGATCCTCTACTAGAAGTAGTGAAGACTATCAAATAAAAGAATGCACAAATATAACACTGTTGGCTTAACTTCTATAGCTAAATAGCAATAATGAGTCATATATTATTGCTTTATAAAAAGAATTTCATGGGTGTGTCCATCCGCTAAGATTAGCTAGTGATTCAAAGGTGGCCTTACCCTTATAACAGACGAGCATTTGAGAATATATAAACTCGTAGAACTGGCCTGACCAGCGCGAATTCTGAAGCCCTTCTGGTGGATCGCGTTGTAATTTGAACAGGGAAAACATATCCCCTCAAATAGGCAGTTATAGAGATGCAGACCCACTGTTAATGTTGATATTCCTTAATGAATACCACTAGATAAATTTGTGTAATTCGACAAGAAAACCTCATCGGTTCCCACAACTTGCACGAACATTATGATACAGAATATACTTTTCATCCAATTCTGTAGGAGGCCTTCACTCAGTAACACTACGGACTACGTTTCGCTTCGCACACAAGACAACCAAATTCAAAATAATTTTACTAAGGACCCAACGCCGTACAATTCAGCAATTACAGAGCCCCCCTAATGTAGGGATATCACTTCAAAAGCCATCTTCGCTGTCTCTAGAAAACCCTCAGATCTTGCTGAAACGCTAATCTACTTCGACATAGGAATTTCATATTTTGAACGTTGTAGCATTTCTTCATGAAATTGGAAACAAATTCATGGAAGCTGTTTCATGTCTACACAACAATACAAAACTTTTTTAAAAAGCCTGGAAACTATTTAGAATGAATGTCCCAATATATCAGCTTCAAGAGTAAATAAGAAAACCCCTTTTGAAATAACTTAGCTGCGATATTTTTTTATTTTATCTATTGGCTTAATTAATTAATCGCTAAGTGCAAAGGAAAAGGTATTTTATTTTTTGCCTTGACTAGAAATTTTACAAACAGAGAAAGTAAAGAAAGAGTTATGTACTGAAAATGTTAGTATCACTACAAATAAAAATAAGTAATCACGAGAAAAGTAAAGAAAAAATATTTACCTTTACTATGGACCTACTTGAACGTTAATAAAAATGCATTTTGAACTTTTAAAACACAAAAATTAATGCAACCATCCGAAGCAAGTACACAAATGACTCGGCGTCACAAGGAAAAAGTGATTAATGTTGCAAAACAACCAACATAATTTCATTTTTCTGTATTTCCCTAAGTTATTATTTTTGCACAGTTATTAAATTTCTATTTTGGTCGGGATGGAATAGATGTAACTGGTTCCCGTCGTAGCATCCCAGAACATGGTGCGCTAAGACTTGGAGCTTTCTTTAATATAATGCCACTTAAATTATCAGAAGCAAGTAACGCATTCGATCGTGATAATTTTGCAGTGCCTGTTGGAGCACTACTATGGGTAGACTGAATTGATATAGACTCACTACCCTTCTTTCTAATGATTCTCGGACTCAGATCATTTTTAAAAGAAAATCCACCTTTTGAACATGGGCTTCGGGATTTTGTGAGGACCTGTGGAATGCGGGCATTGGGTGAATAGCGGCGAGTGACCATGGACCTACTATCTGTAGACATCTGAGAATTGCCCACTGACTTTGCCGATGGAGACAATACTGCTCTTCGAGGCGCAATAGAAACATAATCTGAAGATGTTGAACGAACAATTGTAGATGTAGTCTGCTTTGCTGAGGTAGTAACTGAAGCTAATCCATTTTGCATTGATGAACTACGACTATTGAATTTCTGTGAAGTAAAACGATTAGATATACCAATATCTGTCGAAGATGGCGAATTGATACGAGAAGGCCGGAATGGAGGCACTGAGGAATGCTTCACTTGTGATACTTTTGACTGTGAAGTGTTTTGGATAGGAAGAGGAGACCCCTTGCGGTAAATATGCTTAGGTGTAAGTCTCGCATACGGAGAATGGTGAGATGATATGCTGCTCTTTGGCGGGGCCAAACGCTCGTAGTTAGATAAGCTTGAAGATGATGCAGCAGTTGAAAGATGCAAAGTTTCCTCGAATACTGGCGTTGAAATTACTTGGTTATCCTTAATGTCATCACTGCCGTTTCTCAAAAAGGAAAATTGTTTACTATTAGAGCGTGTAAAATTCTGTGTTGGTGTCACAATAGAGTGTAATGAATCGTCGCTTTGATTCTCTTTTGATACCAACCCAAATAGCCCTTGGTCATTGGCACAAGTCATAGGATCTGACTCTAACTTGCGTGTGCACGGAGATGAGCTACGGCTCATTATACTAAGCGACTGTTCTCCAAAACTCAAACTAATTAGACCCCGCGAAGAGATCAAGTTATCCGAGGCAGTATCAGCATATGGATCCAAATGACGAACGGACTTTGAATTCACTAATGATGTGTTCTTAACTACATCAACATTTCTCCTACAAATATTATCCACAAATGATACACGAAGTTTCTTTCTTTCAGTGTGCATGCAGACTCCTACATCTATCCTTGCTGTACATTTGCGGTAGAGCTCATGAAATTGTTGTTCTTGAAAACGAAGTCCATTCAAAAAAGTGTTACGAAGCATCCACTGGTCATTATCTAAACCAAATTCGCTGTCATCTACTCCTTCATCAAATATATCATAGTCAATATGGTGCCGCTTGGCAAACAAACGCAACTGACGAAGGAAATGTGGTTTAATCAGCATATCAGGATGAGACATATGCAAAAATGATAGTGCACTTTCAAGCCTCCAATTGTATTTGATCATTAAGTAGGCTGCAACCAATGTGGGGCTACGAGATATTCCGTAACAACTGTGAACTAAAACACAATTTCCAGAATCTACAGCCTCGTCAATAAACTTAACCGCACGATTAATGTCATCGTCACTGAGGTCGAATAGTACAGTGGAACTAACTGAAGTAGGAGCATCTTTCCATTGAAACGATATGTATTTGAATTCTGAATTGCCTGCAAATATATTGTCAATCTCACCTCCTGTGCAATTAATAATATGAGTAATTTTATTCATGACAAGAAATTCTCGGTCCTCCGCTGAGGTTAAATTACCAATGAAAATTCCATCTTTTACTCGGACGGCAATCAACTCTAGCTCAACCATGGTTGCAAAAATTGTCGTGAGTATTAAGTTGTGCAGAAAATGTAAGTGGCACGAAGACGGACTCCGGTTTACACGCCCTTTGAAAACTGACCTTTTAACAAGACGTTAAATGGAAAAGAAAACGAAAAAAAATAGTAACTTCAATAACCTTATCCCAAAACAATGAAAAAAATAAAAGGACTCAAAGAATACCCTCAGTATATTTATAATAAAAATGGAAACTTTATTATTTTAATACTATCGTGAGAATTAAGTTTTAATTCGTGTTAAGTCAGATAATTTAGATTAAGTGGTTTTTTTTATTGTTTGTTTTTTCCCCTTTCCCACTTTATGATGATTATCTTTTCCAATATCCTCAAAAACATGGTTTCCCTTTACATGAGTTTGGGCAAACGATTCATCCATATCCACTTCATCTGTGTTCTTTTTTTGGGGATCCTTTGCTTTAGAATCCTCCACATAGTCGTTCATATAGAAGTAATTACCAGACGCCTTTTGCTCTCGATCCTTCACAGAGTCCAGCTTGTTGATGCGTGGCCGAAAATTCGTGGGGTCACGACGGAAAGTAATACTTAGATTTTTTAGAAACTTATTCATTCCCTCCAAGAGTCCACAAGGGGTATTGGCAGTGCAATTAACTGCTGGTGTTCCATCATATACGATGACCCTATCAGCAAGATATGTCGCCATAACAAAATCATGCTCAACAATGAAGGCAGTTCGCTTACTGTGTAAAATAAAACGCTTGATCACGCGGGAGGCAATGATACGTTGATCGGA
Organism: Phytomonas serpens 9T; assembly: GCA_000331125.1. Taxonomy (NCBI): domain Eukaryota; phylum Euglenozoa; class Kinetoplastea; order Trypanosomatida; family Trypanosomatidae; genus Phytomonas; species Phytomonas serpens. The sequence continues at coordinate 15,756 of AIHY01001352.1, forward strand.
GTCCAAGTACGCACTAGGCTCATCAATCAAGTAAATATTAGCTGGTGTACCAAGTGCAATGCACAGACCTACACGTTGTAACTGGCCTCCGGAAAGATTTTGGACTTCCTGATCAAGAAGCTCTTCAATAGTCAATGGCTTCAAGACATTCGCCTGGAATTGAGGATGAATAAACATGTCGTAGATCTTTGTCTGTAAGAGATCGCGAACTGTACCCTCAAACTTAGGAGCTATCTTCTGAGGCTTATAGCTAATGGACAGCTGAGGAACTTCCACTCCATTATCTGGTTGGATATGCCCAGCAAGCATCCGGATAAATGTTGTTTTCCCACAGCCGTTTTCACCCAACAAAACAATAATTTCAGAATCAGAAAATCTTCCAGGCTGAATATTCAGTGAGAATGAGCCCAAGTTCTTGATCATTGAAGGGTATTCCATCGTGGAATGACGTTTCTTAATTCCTTCCTCAACATCGTCTGATATATTAAAAGTGAGACTTTCATCCCTAAACCGAAGATTTTCTGTAGGGACAAAGCCATCTAGGAAGATATTAATTCCTTCACGAACACCATACGGCATTGTCACTACACCGTAGATACCGGGGACACCGTATAGAACACAGATAAAATCAGACATATAGTCTAAAATGGACAAGTCATGCTCAACTACGATGACATAGTTCGTCTCGGTTAGCATGGAACGAATAACTTGGGCCGCTGTGAGACGCTGTCTAACATCAAGATAGCTTGAAGGTTCATCAAACATGTAAACAGCTGCATTCTGTACGCATAGCATCGCAATTGTGAAGCGCTGAAGCTCACCCCCAGAAAGTTTATCAAGAGATCGATCTGCAATATTTTTTAGCTCCAACACATTCATTATTTCATCCCCCATTTTTCTTTCATCAACCTTTTTCAGAAGCTCACTAACAATACCTTTCGTAACTTTGGGAATTTTGTCAACGTATTGTGGTTTTAGAAGAACTCGAAGCTTATCGTCTAAAAGATGCTGAAAGTATGCTTGGTGCTCTGAACCTCGAAAATACTTCAAAATTTCATCCCAGCCTGGCTCATCCTTATATCGACCCAAATTAGGTTTTATTTTGCCCTTTAGAATTGACAAGGCAGTAGATTTGCCAGTTCCATTAGCACCAACAAGGCCCAAAACTTGGCCAGGACGTGGTAATGGAAGACGATGGAGCTTAAAACTATTTGGACCATACCTATGAACTGTATCTTTATTTAAATTTGAAGGTAGATTAATAATACGAATTGCATCATACGGACACTTCTTCACACAAAGGGCGCACCCTATGCAAAGTTCCTCGGAGATTTTTGAGACAGTACTCTGCTTGGTAACTTCAATGCATAACTTACCTTGTAAGACAACAGGGCAACATCTGTGGCACTCCAAATTACATTTCCGTGGCTTGCAACGGTCGGCATTAACAACAGCGATTCGTGTTAGGCTGCTCTGCTCATCGTTTTTTCTTGTTGGTGGCATTTCAAATATTCATCAAGCTAATTAAACTCAAATATTTTGAAGAATTCAGGAACAATAGTGCAAAAACAAACTATTGAGTCCTTAAGAAAATGAAAAATAAGAGGAAAAACACATAAAATTGCAGAAAAACTTTAGAAAAAAGTTCTTAAACATTTATTTTTGCATAATAAACTATCCTGTGTAAATTTATAAACTTATTCTAAAAATTAAAGTCCCAAAACAATGTACATATAAGTATTAGAATAACTGGGAAACTATATGTATTTACTATAGTACTATATGAAATGCACTTCGGTTCGTCATTTTTAAAAAAGATGATGTAATGGCTTTCAATCCAGATGAAACTCATTAAAGTTGATTAAATTTTGGCAATCGAATTAATGAGAATTAGTACTCATTGTAGTCAACGCTATTTATAGACTCGGCCTTTCTAACGCTTATTGAAAACATTTGGTAATCAAGTTATTTAGACTCATTTATTTCGCCTTTATTGTCCTCATCATCACTATACGATTCATTTGATAAAGTCTTAAAAGTTATATGCCAAAGCATAAATGTCAGCATCGCGATAAGAAGACATAAAAAACTTCCTAATATATAACGCCAATCCTTTTTTGAACCATAAACATTCCAGGAAGGTATTACTAAAAGAAAAAAAGCATTTATTGGTTGAGTAAGCATGCTCACTACGGCTGCGACACTTGGGGAATGTGAGTTTAGGTAGGCAAATACAATATGACGAATATAAAAGCCCATAACATAGACTATCATATAAATAGCATTATTTTTGCATGTACCAATACAATAAAGGTTTTCAGTAAAATTGTCCCAAGATTCCTTAAAGGATGTACATTGGCCAAAAAATGGTGAAAAATCAATTGGAAAGTATATAACGCATAAAAAAAACTGTATGGTTGTCTCTCCACAAAGCATAACTAATTTGCATGTTAAAGGGCAAACATTATCCTTAAATTCATACGAAAAGCGACCTTGGATAACGTTGTATAGTGGAAACAATGCGGTACCCAGAAGGTAAATAAGTATCCACGGTAGATTAAAATATGAACGCTTCCCTGACTTATCGAGGACTTGGGGTATCGTTGCAAACACGACTCCTCCGATAATGAATAGAAGAATGACAAGCAAAAGTGAATTAAACTTTGGCTGACTGGATGGGAAAAAAAAGTATGCTAAAATAAAAGTCCATATTGGACCTGTAGATATTAAAGCGACTTGCAGGATCTGTGGAACGTGTACACTTGAGTATGATGCAGTAAGGCCGGTAAGGGAATCAAATAGTCCAATTAAAAACATAAGAATCATACCCTTTCTGTTTACCCAGAAAAAATAATTCGCCACCTTTCGATTCCAAAGCCAATTGTATAATAAATGAATAAAGACTGTTAAAATGAAAAGAAAACACCATGAAAGAGATGCAATGAACATTATCGAATAGCTTCTCTTTGACCCAGGAGTAAATGACCAAATCCAAAAATTCATACCGAAGAAAAGCATGACTGTCCCCACATAGAGAAATAATACGAGGAGCGTTGCGGTCAGAACTTTCATTGGATTCTTTCGACATTCATCGTAAATGTGCCCTAGGCTAGCTTTTAATATATGATACTGTCTCATATTCCCTTTTCGTCACTAAATTGAAGTAGCGCAGTATTTAAAAAACGAATCCTGATAATATGAGAGTAATACATAAAAGCTAATGTAATATAAGTTCTTAAATTCATCGTGACAATACATTTTTTTGTTGTTCTCGCAGTTGTAAAACATTCAAGAAATATTCAGCAAACATTTGAAAAAATATATAGAGGAATGATCTGATTAACTTCATATATAGATAATAGAATAATCTATATCAGACCAGAATATCACATGCAGAAATACTATTAATAAACATTCGGTAATTCACTCGGTCCTTCTTGAGCAAACCTACCCTCTCAAGACGCAATCTCATCTCAGTTGCCTCAGAAGAAGACAATTTATCCCCCTTTCTTGTCATCAGAGCATAAAAAACCGAATAGCTAACATAGCCTGTTCCATTCGGATCAAATGGAGAAAATATTTCTTCCAAGTTGACGCAATCATTGAGTTGGGCAGCTGACAATGAGAGTATTGATAAGTTTTTAAGCTTCGCTGATAATACATAGTATTGTTCAAACGCTAATTGCTCCATTTGATCAAATTGGCACTCCACTAAGAGATCATTAAAATCTTTTTCTGTCATCCTAGGGACTGTTGATATAAAAAGTTCTCTTAACATGTTGACATGCACAAACCCATCACCTCCAGTATCAAGAAGCATAAAAAAATCTTCTAGCTCGGCCACACTTTCATGAGTTTCAGGGCATAATTTTGAAAATGTCGCGTTCATATTCAAAGCTAAATAGAAAGCAAAAAATCACGAAAAGTGATTGTATAGTCTAGAAACAGAATATCACTAGGGGAGGAGAAAATTTTACTCAGCTTGCTTATGAAAAGTGAGACACAACTCTCTATATTTTAAGCCTTTCCGTATAAAAAAAATAATAATGACTTATAAAGTTTTTAAAGTATTAATTCTAGATGTCATAGCACTTAAGTATTCCGACACACTGCCCTAAAACTTTGCACATCACTAGCACGAACAAATGGAGAACGATATATAAATAAATTGACTATACAGAGTACAAGCCTTATTTTTCATAGCCCCCATTCAGACATCAATAATATAAAGAATGAAGTAAATCAATATAATAAAATAACAATATTCCTAAAAATAACGCACAATTCATAATTCTACAGATTAAGCTATTATTTCCAAATTAGCACACAGGGTTCTACAAGACTACCATAATTACTAAGTACGAACCACCTTGGATATTTAAAGCCAAAATGAAAATAGAAAGAACTCATAGCACATCACGCAATCCAATGTGAAAATCATTTCGTATTCTTATATCTCAAGAAACACAGCCTTGTTTAGCTATCAGGCTCCTCGCAAAACTCTTTAATATATGTCACTAAAATCATGGTTACAAGTGAGCCTTTAGGGTTTGAAGCATAGCACAGTCGCACAAATTAAAATCTCTTTTAGAGACAGATATGGAAAATAGCATAGAGAAACTATAATGAATCCTACAGCAGCCCTAATTTGTAATATTAATCAAGGTACACTATGTATTTGGAAAAAAACAGCAAACCTGGAGTTGAAATAGGGAAGGAAACGCCTACATACTTTACGATTTAAGCCTTAAGCAGTGGACTGTGCCTTGGAACCCGTGTTCTACTGCAGTGGCCTGTAACTATAATATGAGTATCACCTAAATCTATGCTCCAAGTAACGCCTTTGTGTAGCATATTAAATACTAAATTTCGTTATAATGGCTCACCCAGTGTTGATTCTATTGAAACGGGAATTCAATTATTAAACAACAATTCTACAAATAAAAAAATCATTTGATCACGTAGCCTCGTCTAAGTCATCTAATCTGAATCTATCACATGCCTAGATTTTATTATTACGAAAATAATGTACATTGTGTTTTCTATACGAATAATAACACAGTTTAAAAATACACAAAAGTATTATTTTATAATTCAAATATAACTGATAAGGTCTCAGTGAACAGATCCTTTGGAAAAATATGACGAAATCATTAAAAATTATAAATAAAGACCAGATATGATAAATCTCTTTTACTCTAAAACCACTGTAATTTAAAAAAAAATGACATAACAACAAAGAACATCAAATTTACCCAATATCAGAAAGCACGTTAATAATTGAATAAGGCAAAAACAACAATTTATGCAACTCATTCGTTTTTTTGAGAAAAATAGTGGCACAAGTCGCTGTTGTTTCTTGCAGAGACCATATTGTTTTACATATAGAAAAATAATTCACTTTGCAGCGTCAATTTTTAAGCATTGTAATATATCTTAATCGTGCGCAGAACAATTCTTCGATGTTAAAATTAGTTTCTACTATGTACAAATAACTTTACACGCAGCTAATTTGTTTCCGGGGTATACAAAAAACTTTACACGCAGTTAAATTGTTTCCGGGGTATACAAAAAACTTTACACGTTCTTAAATTGTTTCCGGGGTATACAAATATCTTTACACGCAGTTAAATTGTTTCCGGGGTATGCAAATATCTTTACACGCAGTTAATTTGTTTCCGGGGTATACAAAAAACTTTACACGTTCTTAAATTGTTTCCGGGGTATACAAATATCTTTACACGCAGTTAAATTGTTTCTGGTGTATACAAAAAACTTTACACGTTCTTAAATTGTTTCCGGGGTATACAAATATCTTTACACGCAGTTAAATTGTTTCTGGGGTATACAAATATCTTTACACGCAGTTAATTTGTTTCCGGGGTATACAAATATCTTTACACGCAGTTAAATTGTTTCTGGGGTATACAAATATCTTTACACGCAGTTAATTTGTTTCCGGGGTATACAAATATCTTTACACGCAGTTAAATTGTTTCCGGGGTATACAAATATCTTTACACGCAGTTAATTTGTTTCCGGGGTATACAAATATCTTTACACGCGGTTAAATTGTTTCCGGGGTATACAAATATCTTTACACGCRGTTAAWTTGTTTCCRGGGTATRCAAAAAACTTTACACGCAGTTAAATTGTTTCCGGGGTATACAAATATCTTTACACGCGGTTAAATTGTTTCCGGGGTATGCAAATATCTTTACACGCAGTTAATTTGTTTCCGGGGTATACAAAAAACTTTACACGTTCTTAAATTGTTTCCGGGGTATACAAATTGCATTGTATGATGTAAATTTTTCTTGCGAAAAAAATTATTAAATTTCTTTATTTTTGGTTAAAAAAAAAATAAAAAAAAATTATTGGTTGGAAATTTAATTCTTAAAACAAAGAAAAGATTCTATATTATTTCGATGATAAATATAAATAACAAAAAAAAAAATATATTAAAAAAATTTTAAAATAATTTCAACAAAAATAATCTTAGGTTTTAAATAATTAAACGATAATAGAATTAGAAATTATTTTTAAACAATCAAAGCAATTTACGAACAAAAAATAAATGAAACATTAAAAAAAAAATTTACAAAAATAAATATATTTTAAAAATACAAAAAAATAGAAATACAAAAAAAATTTTTTTTTATTAAAATAAAAGAATAATAGGTATTAGAATTTTTTTTAAATAAAAATATAATAATATGAAAAATATAGATTTTTATAATAAATGAAAAAAATTACAAAAATAATGAATATATATTTAAACAATTAAAAAATTCACGAAAAATTACTTTTTAAACGGTAAACATAAATATATATCGAAAAAATTTTTAATGTTTGCATCAAATTAATAGATTGTATCAAATTATAACAAGAGCGTGGGGAAAAAACATTCCGTGCAGCAAAGCCCCGCGGGGGAGCGGCGGAGGACGATTGCGTCCAGCAAAGCCCCGCGG
>AIHY01001382.1:0-12256 GCA_000331125.1 Phytomonas serpens 9T
AAGAAGAACAAACAACAACCTCTACGAATTCGGCTTCCAGACAATCCAGAAGCCTTGCCTATGAAGTCCCCTAAACGTATCGTCCACGAACATTTCCACCACCATCCATCTTTAATCTACGTTCATACCATGGATGCCAATATGCATCGTACAAGCGATGTGTTCGTGCTTCAGAAAATGGTTTGTAGACGAAATAACCGAGGTATAGTCCAACTACTCCGCCTAATCCACCAAGTATCCCTACTTGTATTCTTATACCTTTTGGTGTTAGCATGTGATAATTCATGAGGCCTAACGCCGCTCCACCCATGATACCACACCAAAGCCCACAGTTCGCTACATGCCACCATGCACGATCCGGTACTGATACTTCTCCACTCCACGCAACTGATGCTAAACTACTTAGTACTTTACCTATAAAAACTCCTCCGATACCAGCAAAGGCTGTCCCACAAGATTTAGTCAGGGCAAACGTGATCTCTTGGAAAGCTAGCCGACCAAGGGTTACACCATTAAGCTTGGCGTATACTTTGTCCATTGTACGATAGAGATAAGAGGTTCGGCCTATGCCGTAGCACAGACCTACGGTGGTGGTTATCCGAAGCAAATAAACCATGCATTCTAATGGCGAATCAATCATTTGATCAATCCAGTGAATTTGTAAACGGCTCAGCATATTTTTTCGGTCTTCACTCCACATTTGATAGCGTGGGTCAGCCTCATAGTTGTGTAATATATACCGTTTTTCAGTCTTCTTTTTTTTTTGTATTAGCTCATCAGCGATATTCATTTCCTTACCGAATCGCGCAAGAAGACACTCAATGGATTCAACGTCAGGGTTGTTGATCCGTCCATCTCGCCTACCTATGGCGCTCTGAGGAATACGAATGCGGTCCAATTCAGAAGTGTAGCATGCGACATCGCCTTCGACCTTCAGACGGTCCTTCGCATCGTCTGTATTAAAAAAACCACTGTGGGCGATATTTGTAATGGGTTTAATTTCGGCTACTGCATCATTGTTCGATCTATTCTGTGGAATGAACCACCAGGGCATTCTGTCAATAAAGAAAAGATACAGCTTATATAATTATGCCTTTCGCGGAACAAATTGCTATTCGCTAAGTATATAGAGGAGTCATCAACCCTATTAATTTAGCCTCTAGTTATAAAATAGTGTTTGAAAATTAAGACTAAAAGTAGAGAACAATACCAATAAGATGAATAAAAAACACTCATCCACAGATCATGTTAGTGAACGCTAAATATAAATGAAGAACGTGTAGTATATATATATATTTATATTTATATATATATATATATACGTCATCCCTAAAGCCTCTCGATAAATCAAATAAAAGTACAGGACCTATTCAAAAAGTCTTACTTGAAGCTGCCACAAATAAAGAAACGAACACACCGAAACTTTGTTGTACATGTGAAGCACACATCCACGACAATACAATATTTTCTCAACTTTTTCCTATGATGCACATCCCAACCGAACCACACGATATTCATTTAATACTCTGTGCTTCCAACATTCTTTTGAAACTACCCTTTCCCACGAAAAAGAAATTGCATTCTATAACTTATACATTCTTTGCTCTTTAATGAAAATGGCGAAACACAACTTTTTGCCACATATTTTCATATACACAACTATTTTCGTTTTATAAAAAGTGCACCGCCGTTTGTATATGCCACAACAAAATCCTTCGAAAGAATGCGATTCACCGATCTTCAATAACACTTTTTTTCTACTATTCTTCATACTATTTAAAACTAATACCAGCATTTATAGGAAAAATTTACGTTGCTCGAAATATATATAAATAAAATCGACGTATTTATAAATAATCAAAATGCCAAAGAAAGAACGTATATAATGCAAAAAAAAATGATTTTAAAAAGGGGAGCTGCTTACCGCAGAGACACTCCATGTATATAGAAGTCCTATGAGTAATCGCTCCCCACAATAATACGTTGTTTGAATCATTCACTATAGTATATGTTCCTCATTTCGAACCAGAAGCAATTACTCGACGTCGACTGCCTGATTTGCGAGACATCTCCATGCGCAACCTTTTATTTTCCTCCACTAGCGTATCAAGACGAGCGCGATAACCCTCTTGCTTGGTCTGCAACGTTTCCAGAAGAGTCCTGATCTGGTTATCTGCATTCATATGCAGCACATCCCCGTTGCGTGCGTTGAGGTTATGTTTATCAATAAGATGTTGCAACTTCTCCTCTGTGGCTTGGATTACGCTTTCCTTTTCGAGTACTAACATATTTTTGCGGGCCAAATTTGTGCGCATAATCTCACTATTTTTATACAGGAGACGGTAGGTGTCAACTGGAATTTGCTCATCCTCAGGTAAAATTTGAGACACATTTTCGGGTTCTTCTCGCACGGAAGCGGGCACCAGAGCGGACTTTGGTGCATTTCGCTCAAAGTCCTTCTCCAACTCCATCGCGCGGAGTGATTTTATGACCGCCTCAAGGCGACTCTGCAGCTGTTCTTGACGTGCTAGCTGCGCCTTAATAACATTTTCCTGCCGGCTGCACAGCATTTTGGACTCCCTCACAGCCTCCATGAGAAATGCTTTATCTTTTTCCATACATGCCAAGCTTTGCGTTAGTGGGATACTCTTCTCTTCTAGTTTCACTAGTTCCTGCTCAACAGGAATATCCTCGTCCTGCATGCGCTTTAGTTTCGCCTCCAACTCCCGGCATTCACGTTGTCGGACCCGGATATCATTGCGAACCTGACCAAGGCGAGCCTGGAACTCCTTGTTAAACTCAGCATTTGTGTGGAGTTTTAAAATAGCCTGCTCCTTTTTTTTGATGATTTGCTCAGTGGACTTCATTTCCTCACGCATCTTTGTCTCCATCTCTACGATTTCCTGGATAGCTGCATTTTGCTTGCTTATCTCTTGTTCACTGGTGTCACCGCGCCATCCTGTTGTAGACGAAATCTTATCAATTTCATCTGAAACCTTTTTAAGCTTTTTGGCGCGAGCTTCCAGTAGTCGTTCATGTGTTTCGTTCTCCTTGCTTAGCAATTGGTTGCATCGCTTGGCAATCTTCAGCTTGTTCTCAACGCGAATAATATTGTCCAAGGCATCCTCAGCGGCCAAGTCAGCATAATTATGAACGGCCTTTTCTTCATATTCCTGAAGTTGGTGTGATACATCCTTTTTTTTCTGTTCAATTTCAAGGAGTTGTTCGTCGATTTCCTGCAACTGTGCGTTATACTGTTCAATCGTTGCAGCGATACGCTCCTGCTCCTTACGTAAGATAGAATTGTTAACCATGAACTCCATCCTTTTTATTGTACAGAGTTTGGAAAAGAGTTGTAGGGGTTTCCACTTTTGGGGAGTGTATATTTAGAAAAGAGATGTTTAAAGATCTAATAAATAAGAATAAAAATAAAACTATTGGGAGAAATACAACGTGGATACAATTTCCTACTGACATAGTTTGACCCATCATCGACTGCAGCAGAGGGCTACCGATAAAAAGGGCATAATCAAATTAATGTAAAATGCAAGAAGACAGCAAAATAGGTAAAAATGGAAACGGATAATATCATGTGTAAATAGTATTACACTGGCAACAGGAAGAGATAATCTAAGTCTCATTTACGGTAACAATGTGTGATATCAGTGTGGAATTGAACACTTTCCTCTTCCATTTTAAAAAGTACATCTCCCGGCGATGCTCTAAATTTAATCGTTCAATTATTCCACACATAGCTCGCGTATTTTGCACATCTCTTACCTTCTGCCACCAAACTCGTACGCAACCGACAAGCAAAATTGTTTCCCTAAGTGTGTCAGCAAGCAGCAGTAGTGCTCGGCAGCGGGCACGAGCATTGGCTCGGGTTCTCCATTTCCAAAACAGTCGTTGACGATGGTGAATAGCTAGTGTACGTGCTCCTATTCTCAGGGCTGACCTTTCCCACCATTGTTGTAGACACAAGCGCATCGTCTCCACGCTGTTGCGGCGACGAAATGTGAAATTTAGCCGCCATGTATAAAAGCTTCGGCTGATGGAGCTCTGAACACAAACACTAACGGCCATGCTCTCTAAACGCCGTCTATGTAACTTCTCTTTCCAAGAATTCAAAACTGCTTGGCATGTTGCATGGTCAAGACGACGACGAGCCGTTAAGTCCATCCACCGACGCATTGTAGTGAGTTGAATTTTATGAATCCAATGCCGACAGCCTCGACGACACAGATAACGTTGATGCCATAGCCGGTAAACACGCTGAAGCAGGGATATTTGTGCAATCTGCATAGCCATTTTATCCTGATAACACCATACATCTGGTGGAGAAGAAATTACATTAACTGTACTACAAAGCTGAGAGAACGTTCGATTGACCCTATCAAGGGGAAGCTCACATGCAGTTCTGATACCATTCATCGACATAGAAAGTAAGGAATGTGGATGGGGCATTACCTGTGTAGACACAGAAGTCTTATTTCGATTAATTGCTTGCTTGAGTTTTTTGAAAACGCACCGCTTCATGAATTGAGCGTATCGCGACTCCGCAAAACGGGACTTTTGACGTTTCTCTGTCCTACCCTTCCAATGACTATACGCGTAGCGTAATGCATGTGAACGCCATGATTTTTCGTCTTCTTTGAGGCTATCCTTTAAAAAAAGTGCAGATACATATTGCTTTCTAAGGGTCACACAACCACTTTCCATGAGATCTGCATCTTTCGATAATCGAAATGAGTCTGCTGCGTCACTCATTGCACACATTACCCGCCGTTTTGTGAATTTGCTGCGCCAATGGAGGAAAAAAAAACGTTGCCGTGACGCCTTAAAGACTGAAGTTGCGTGAAGACGATCGCTGACCCCTGCAAGGAAATTCTTTATGAAACCGTGTAGATGCTTTTGGCGCTCGACTACGATCTGCCAATGCTCTACGGTACGCTTTAAGAGCGCCCTCCTATGAGATTGACGGAATCGCACGGAGGTACACCATCTCAGAAGTGTGTCCCGTTGAAGGCGGTAGTTGTGTCGCCATTGAAATTCTTCGAGAAGAAGGCGCTGCTGATAAGCCTCCAACCTTAGTTGCCGCAAAAACAAGATCGCCAGCGCCCGTTTCTTTGCCACCTCTAATATAAGGAGCGAAACAGACGAACCCATCAACAAAGGAGATTTTTGATTTGAAGGGAGAACTGTAGCGCCTGTACTATTCTTTTCAATCGCAAGCTTGAGCGCAATGCTACGTAGGGAAGAACTTCGAACACGTGTGCTTCCGCGAAACTTCTCTTTCTCTACAGGGTGTATTAGACCTGAGCGTCTGGTCCCCTCAACGGTGTCATCGGAGTCACAATTGAACTGTGTACGCTCTTTAGAGTTGAGTGGCGGTGCTCCTGGAAACCGACTGGTCGGCAGAAAAGGCCTGATACATGGCAAAGCGTTAGAAGCCTGCCATTTACCGTTCACTTGATGTGGCTTGGAAGAAAAGAAGTGTAGCCCAGAGAGCTGGACACTCAAAGGCGGTTGCCCTGCGGCTAGTTGGGCACGTCGCTGTTGTACAGAGAGCACCTTCAACTTATCGCTGGTGGATACTCGCTTCTCAAACCCACCCACCTGAGTGCGAGATAAGATACATTTCCAAACTGCCTCCAAAGTTAATGCATCAATACGCTGTATTGTATGCTTTGCCTGTGTCACCGCTTCCTCTAGTTTGAGAAGAGTAGGTGTTTCAATGTTGATCAGCTTCGGAAAATTTTCCTCAATCACATCGACAGATGGGTTTGATATTGATGATACTGGGCTCTCCTCTAGTACAATGGTTACATGCTGACTATCTGATGAGGAGGAAGTGATTGAAGGGGCGTACTCTTCCTCCCCGCTCTGGTCTGCATCATAGAAATTGGCCAATGGTTTACGAGGATTTTTTCTCATAAAGAGGTCTAAAGCTTCCAGTAAGCAATGAGCTAGAAAACAGCTTGTGTATGTTAGACTCTAATGTTCCACTCTACAAAATATGCTTTTTATTAATAAAAGTGAGTATAGATTTGCTATATTTGAATCTAAAAAGGAGAACATAAATCTTTACTAAACACACTATATGTGTTGAAATGGACTAAGTATAAAAATACAAAACATATTGGGAATTTATTCATAGAAATCCAAAAAAAAACATAACTTGTCCAGAGATCTTTGGATTCTAAATAGATACAAGATTAGCATCTGAAAAGAAGGAAAAAGGACCCCATTTGTATTATGCAGAGCTATTTATAATAGTAAGTCAGCATGCACACAAATTATGATATGACCAGCGGAAAAGGAGAAAGATCCAAACGAGAATATGTCTACACCCTCTTTCCAAAATTAAGAATAAGGATATCTCACCTTATTGAAGACAAAGAAGCAAGAAAAAGATGAAATCTTGGTTTTCGGCCTATTGTGGTCCATTATGATAGGTATCACGTTTATCGACTTGGCGTCCATGTTTTATTTTGAAGATCATAAACATGTACGCATATTCATATACAGAATAGATTTGTGAATATATGTGCATGAATGCATATCAACTATTACTGAATAAAGGAGGGAAAACAACTGGAGAATCGAAATTAATGTCCTCGGGAAACGATCGCCAGCCGCGTATCCATGAAGGGGCCTCTAGATATGGTATAGCATCCTTGTTAACGATGTTTAACTTGTACACGACTTCATCCTCCCAGCTCAAATTTGGTCCAAAGCCAAACAACAGGTGTGGATCGACTACCATAACAGACCCCGCACGAATGGAATCCATGTTATCCACGAGCTTTCCCACCACACTTGAGTTCAAACAAAAATGCTTTAACTGATTGGCTACATGCGATTCTGCGGGTGGAAAGAATGAAAACAAATGACAAGGAGGGACATCGTGAATATACTGCTTTACGATACAACGATGTGAGTTCTCCATCACAAAAAGAGGCAACTTACTTGAGTTGGGGTCGAATGTGAAGAGAACAAGTGTCACAGCGTTGGAGGTACCATTGCTGTTTGTTCGCACTCCTATTGATGGAGCCGTAATGTGATAGCCAATCGGATTCCCAAAGGCCTCTCTCAGTAATGGGATATCCCCAAATATAACAGGCTGCTCTACAGCCCCGACGAACTCTGACAGCCTTGCAAGCGATGTTCGAAGGCTTACATCAAACTGCAGTATCGCCCCTAAGGCTGAGTTCGTCATCCAAGCATTCGCACGATATTTATTGATGGCAGCTAGCATCTGGGGGTCATTCTCTACAGTACTTGTGCATTGTCTGACTCCGGACAAGCATGCCGCCTCTTGCGCAAGCTGCCTACTAAGCTCCCACAGCTCATCGCCAGACAGCAAAGCGATGTCACGACCCTTAGAGTATTTCCTAGCTATCCTATTCAATTCTCTCTTATTCTTCATAGCTCGCCTAAAGTGGCGCAGAACGAAGTTACGTTTTTCAAGCTGAAGCTTTAATTGTGAATCTAATATGCGGTTGGGGCGTTGTGAGTGGACATGGAAAATACCCTCCAACGACGGCACCTCTTTGAATACCGCAGGTCGAGTCCGTGTTGCGATCAAGGCTTCATCTCGAAGCCTTGTGACTACGCTTGGTTCAATGACATTATGGAGGATGGCATAACCCTTGTCCAAAAATTTCTGTCGCGCAGCTAATAAAATCTGCATCGGGACTAAGTGTATTTTCCTTCTATTTTATTGCATGAGCTTGAAATGATCGGCATAACCTTTGGCCACTTAAGCGAAAAACAACCACACGAAAAAAAACAGGATATCAAAATTACATACTGTGTGAAAGGAGAAAAACATGTTCAGAGACTTGATTACATGTCTTTCAATTCTTTTGGACACATTTGAGGTTATCATTTATGTTTGGAAAAACTATTCTACCTTTCCTTCCGATACACGAAAGTGACAAGAGGACGCTCCGCACAAAATACGGATAAAGCACGCGCTGAAGTTACTTGGAGGAAAGGGTATACTGTTTCCCATCCGTGCACGCTACACTGCCCTCGTTCAGCAATGTCTGCATAATAGTTTTAATATCCGCGACACGCACTGTAAAGTCCACAAACTTCTTCACACTGTTATGGATATCACTAAGTGACTGCGCAGCAGAAGTTTTAAGTTTTGATATGATCATGCGAGTTATGGCCTTGATCTGAAGCGGTGAAAGGCCACTCGGCTCTTCCTCACCTTTATGGTCACTGTCGTCACTTTTGAAAACAATATTAGAGCCATTTGAAACAAATTTTTGAACGGCAGCATGCGTGTTGCCAGGATATATCATGACAACAGATGGAGATAAGTGCACCAGATACGGCATCAGCTTTCCAACAGTTGAGACACCAGCCCGGTTCGCCAAATTTTCGATGGAAATGGGCACACTAGTACCCCTATCGCTGCTGCTTCTGCCACCGCCTTGCGTCGACACCGCTACCTCCGCTTCCAAATCCCTTAGGTGAAGCACAACTGATGCAGCAAAGAGCGGTAAGATGTGCGAAACCGTCTTCAGAGCATGACCGTGTAAGGGATCCAATAGATCTACCTCCAGTACCACACGACCTTGAGAAAGAATCCAGCTTAGTTTTTGATCAAGTTTAACCGACTTGAAATCGGTGGCGAGGTAGTCAAGTTCCTTCTGCAGAGCAGGGTGCACAACGTACTGGTCCGGGACAGAAACAGATACGCCAGATGAAAAGCAATGAGAAAGGGATGGCCATGCGGTGAGAGAAAGCACATCAACGCTAACCGCTTCAGGTGCCAAGGCGGTTTGTTTGGAGAGATTTTCATCCATTCCAGCATTGGTGCTCAGACCCAAATGTGGTGACATTTTATTGAGTCTTTTCTCTTGAATTTGATGAGTCGTACGCTTTGACATCTGTACATCCCACAGCATCACTGCACAATTCAGCAACACATCTTGTCCTAACACACACTTCAGGCGCTCCAGCATTTCTTCCTCAGAAGTTATATCAAACGTGTGTATAAGGCGCCCTAAAAGCCCCTGAGCCAAGGCCTTTTCGTACTCGTGTGAGAGAGACTTAATGGAAATTGTTGCCAGGAGGACTCGTAAGGTATCAAAAGCTTTTAGTGTGTCATCTTGTCGATAATCAGCGCCGTCATCATAATATTCATCGTCATCATTAATATTCCGTAAGTTGAGGCCGGTGTCTTCTTCCTCGTGTTGGAGAGTTGATCGCGCATCGTCAATAGCACCAGCGGCATTACCGTTAGGTTGTGTTATTAATTTAATTATCTCCGGAATACAGTCCTTCCGTCGTCGAAGGTGTTCCAGCGTGTCTGAAACTACTGTGAAGAGAAGAGCACCCTGTTCACTGCGAGTCAATAGGACACACAAAGAGCTGATGGTCTTCGACAACACTTCTAAAATATCCTCAGTACTGATACCTGCACGATGCAAACGTGAAGCTAGAAGATTCCGCACGTATTGCAAAAGCTCATCTTTCAAATTTTCATCCTGAGATGTGTGTAGGCAATATCGAATATCCTGCAAAGTGGGTATGGAGTCAGGGTACTCTACCATGATATCCCAAAAGTTACGAATACGATTCCGCGCATACAAAATGAAATTCTTTTTCCTAAAATCCTCACACCAGCGTTTCTTTTCAACACTTAAAGTTGTATTGATAAACTCTACAGAGAGACTCGGTTGCTGGAGCTCCTTGTGATGCGAAAAGGAGGCGAATTTATGAGTGTCATGGCTATCACACACTGGTGGCAAAACCATGTCAATGAATGGTTCAACTACTTCTTCCTCCCACGCTATACACTGCTTGATGAAATGTTTGTTGTAAACATCCTGAAGAGAGTTAATTCGGTCTTGGACACATGCGTCTAGGATGGACCGCCAGAGTGTCTTGATCTCTCGTGAACTGCTAAGCATTAAACCGTGTAAGCACTCGAACACCATATCACGTGGAGGAGATGAGGACAGTTTCGCTAATCTTCCAAAAAGTTTTACATTATTTGACTTACATTCCTCGTTGTCATTATCTTGATATTCTTCCTTGATACCGCTTTTCCCCAAGTCTTTCGACAAGAAAGCTTTCGCATACCGTGTGAGGAACTCCATGAACTCTCGCTTCCCCAGAGGCTCTTCACCAGTAAGAAGGTCCGGCTGCAAAAGAAAGCACCACACAGCTGCAGCCAATTCACAAGATACCTCAAGCACCGCTAGTCTCTCGCAACACTCATGTAACCTCAATTGAACGCATTGAAAGGCAACGTACAACCGCTGAAGCGCAGTACTTATCGAGCTCGATGTTGCGTGGGGATCAACTAGACTTGTTTGAAAGCTTTCAAGATGCGTCTGCAAGCTCATGAAGGCCTTCTCTACTAGTGCCTGAGCCAACATGCCGTTAGAAGGGGGTGTTGAAAGGATGGACAAGGCAGTTTTCCAGTGCACCCAGTCTTCATTTGAGGCATACCACACGGACAAGGCGTCAGAGTCATTGTTGAAACGTTCAAAAAAGTTAGACACAACTGCCCATGCATCATCGGTATCCATATTTTGATTCTGTAATTGATCGCAGCGCGTTATTTATCTTGTCAAGTTATAAAATGCAAAAGAAGACACTGAAGCCTGATATGATATCAATATCTCAACGTATTTGAAATGGAATTAAAGAAATTACACCTATGAACCTTCCGCAAATAATAAATATGACGGACTATACCGACATAATTTTTACGAAAAAAACTCACTAAAAAGAAGGAACAAAATCTTTGCACACTTGTAGTACAGATTGACCAAATACTGCGCATTCAGAGTTTCAAAGTAGCATACTTTGAATAATTTGAAATTTAAGAAAAAATTAAAATAAACTTACAGACTGCTCATCAAACTTAAGCCTGAAGTACCACCGCACCGCCGGCCTTGCGAATCTTCTTGTCCGCCAGCTTGCTCACATAGCGCGCCTTCACGATGCATGGAACCTGGATGTGGCCGTTGCCCAACAGTTTTGCGTAACCGTTCGTCTGCAGGTCGATAACCGGCAGAGCTGCGCCCTTCTTCGCCTCAGCCGCGGCTTCAGCAGAAATCAGGCGTGTTAAGTTGTTCAAATTGATGGTCGGTTTCCACAGCGCATTCTTCTTGAGGTGGTAGTGCTGCATACCCAACTTACCGAAGTACCCAGGGTGGTACTTGTCGAAGTTGATGCGGTGGTGGTGCATACCACCAGCATTACCGCGACCAGACTCGTGCTTACGGTGCTTGCCAACACGGCCGTAGCCGCAAAACGTCGAGCCACGCTGGTGGCGGGTTTTCCTGAAGCGGGTCGGCATATTATATGGGCAAGGTACTATTAGTGGTAGGAAATATATTGAGAGAAGAAGAGAGGGAAATGTAGAAGCAATATTTTTTTTCGAAATCTTCATTGAGCGAGTACAACACCTTGACTGCTTTGTGCTATGCGTCTTTTTAACCAACTTAATAATTTTAGAAAAAAAACAAACAAAAAATTGTGACTGCACGAATAGCGGGTGGTATATGGTACTTCACTAATTCACTTCTCAAATAATAGCAGGGGCATGTGTCGAGATCTTGGGCCACAAATCGGCAGACTCCTTGGCGACAGGGCCAGCAATGCCAGATCCCTTCATTTCTCCCTTGGGGTTCACGATCACGCCTGCATTGTCCTCGAAGTGGATCACAGTGCCATCCTTGCGGCGCCAGCTCTTACGCTGACGGATAATCACAGCATTCAGCACCTTCTTGCGGAGCTCCGGCTTACCCTTCTTGACAGAGCACATCACAATATCTCCGAGAGCCGCAGATGGCAGACGGTTCAAGCGTCCATGGTAGCCTTTCACAGAGATCAGGTAGAGGTTCTTGGCACCAGTGTTGTCAGCACAGTTGACAACAGCTCCTACCGGTAGTGCAAGGGAGACACGGAAGCGGCACCCCTTAACATTCGCTGTATCCTTACCCATTTTACGTGTAATCCTTTTATATTTGAAAGTTTGAAAAATCAAAAATAGCAATCGGAAGCAGATTTAATGGAAGGCTAAAAATAGCTAAGCAGTACAAAAATAATCAAAAAAACAAGTAAAATGTTTTTTTTTTTTTTTGTATGGATAGGAAATGAGTAAAATCAAAAAAAATTAAACAGAAAAGTCCAAGCTACTCAAATAATAGCAGGGGCATGTGTCGAGATCTTGGGCCACAAATCGGCAGACTCCTTGGCGACAGGGCCAGCAATGCCAGAT
>AIHY01001394.1:0-19274 GCA_000331125.1 Phytomonas serpens 9T
AGGTTCGTGTTCCATGGGATCAGACAAATAATGGGCAATATGAAGGTTTACCTTACTTCAGCGCACCTTTGATTGCTTTGAAAGTATGTAATATTCGAGAGAAACTTAGCTAGGGGAGAGGGGGGGGGGAAGAGCTGTAACGTCTAGGTAAAAATTCGTACTTAAGTTTATGTTTGCAGTATGCAATGTGTTTTGCCACCTTCTGTTTGTCACTTTTTTTAGGAAGGATGGGACAAAATAGGGATACTTTTATTTTTTGTTATTATTATATTTTATGATTTCTACATTGATTTTCAGATAGTTTTTTGTACGAATATTTTTATGCATCAGATATATAATATCTTTATCTATAATAGATTTAATATTCTTATGTTTTCTTTACATTTTTGTCATGACTATGATTATACTTGAAAGATGATAGCTTGCTACTTTTGACATTTATTAGCACATTCATAAGATATTCACTTAAAATGTTATTCTTATCATGTATTTTTTAAAAAATATAATGGACTATTTTTACCTTCACAATTTTTTATTATTCTTAATATTTACGGTTACCCGAATTACACTCACTTTAGGACAAAAATTCATATGTATTATTCTTTCTGAAATTGTGAACGTTATATTCTTCTCTTTAACTCTTTTAATATTTTTTTCATTAGTTGGTAAATCATTTTTTGGTCTCTTGCGAAATGTATAAAAAGAGAAACTGTCTACGTTGACTGTTTCCAACAAAAAAACATGCATTTTTATCCCCATAAATGACGGTACATTGAAAGCAAACTATCTTAGACACATGTTTTCCCCAGAGTGCGTTCCCTGAGACTTGTTTACAACATCAAATGGAAAAATGTTAGGGGCTAAGTCATGTTGAGGGAAGACCCAAATCTATTACAGAATTTTATGATCGATTTACCCCCCCTATTTTATTTAACTAAAGCCACAACAACATATTACGCTAATGTTTAAGCAGTTTACGATAAAGATGTTTTAAAGAATGGCTTATATAGGATCGCCGCTCAAATAGGAAGGGAAAGATTTCGCATTTCGGTGTACAGAACTTGCTAAAGACAAAGGCATGAAATATTCTTTTTTTAATATTTCCTCTAAACGTAAATAATGTGATAAGAAGTGAAGAGTAAACTCAATGAGAAAAAAATACCATCGAAAGCTGCATAATTGTGAACCCTAGGATGTATTCATAGTGCTTACCCTAATAAAGCCTAGACACGGAAGAGACAGCTAAGTTTGCTTCAAATAGTTTCACTTTAAACTATGTATGCCTCATGTGAAGCTCTTGAAATATTGCCCTGATTTCAAATGCTGTTCTACATTTAATGAAAATAGTATAATATTCAAGCTCCATTAATATATATTGGAAGCAAATTTGGTATATGCATGAAATATTTCCAGAACAGGTGCCCGTAAAGGATTGGAAGACACCTTGAACTTATATAACAGACCCATTTTCCCACATCTTTACAGGCATATTCTTTCGACTCAACATCAAGACACTGTTGATCGTCTCGGGGTATTGTGAAAGTGATCTGAAATAATTCGTGCGATAACGAAGGTCAACCTCTTCACATAAGCGATGTGGAGGAACTCATTGGGCCCATGTGCGTTGCTCTGGGGTCCAAGCACCCCCGTCACAATAAACTGCGCTGTCTTGTAGGTCTCGATAAGCCTCCCAACAAACGGGATCGTACCACCCATACCGTGGCATGCTTAAGTCTTTCCAAAGGCCAGGAGGCTGCCCTCATCAAGTGCTTTATGAAGCCACGGCGCCAACTCTGGCATGCAGGATCCATTCTCACTGGACTCCGGTTCGACCGAACCCTAACGTTGTAAGATGGGTCGTTCTCGAGGACTCTACGCATGGCATTTAACGCCACTTTCGAATCAACAGTCGGAGGTGTACGCAGCGACAGCTTCACAGTCGTTTCCGTGCGAATCACATTGCCAGCTACCATGGGATCTGGCAAGTTAGCCCCGACAACGGTGAGACTGGGCTCCCAGATATTTTGTAGGGCTAGCGTTTTGTTGTCGACCTGACCCAAGGATACCTTGGGGAGAGTTGCGAACTGCTCCTTGAAGCACACCTCGTTCATTACCTCCGCGGCCCTGACGACATTCTCAGGGACGATGCAATGTGCTTCCATGAGCTTCACTTGACCTGTCTTGGAGTCCTCGAGTTGGTCCAACAGCTCACGGTTGATTCAAAAAGTATCTGGCACAACGCCGCCTTCCACACCACTGTGCATAGCCTCAGAAAGGGTCTCTACATGCAGCACACCGTCTGCAAGACCGCGTAATGAAGTAGTGAGCCACACCTGCTCATAGTTCATGCAACCACTGTCAAAACAGATCATGAGATTCATAGCCCCGATCTTTTCACGAAAACGGTCCATAAAGTACTCCAGATCAGGACCCCCAGACTCCTCACCAGATTCAATTGCAACAAGGATACGACCGTGTGGTATGCCGTTGCGTTGGAGAGAGGCAATATTGCAGATAGACGAAAAAAGTGTGTATCCGTTGTCGCTGGCGCCACGACCGTAGAGCTTACCATTGCGTATGACCGGCTTAGTAGGGTCAAGTCCTTCCCCCCACGGCCTCAGAGGGGGCTGCTTGACCATGTGGCCGTACAAAACCACCGTGTGCTCAGTCATCTCTGTGCAGGCCATATCGATCAACAGGAACGGAGTCCGGCCTTTCTCTTGGACGTACTCGTAAGTGAGGCCGTAGAGGTTTTGACTGTCTACCCAATCAATCTCAATCTAAAAGGCCTTCTCCATGAGACCGTTGGTGGCCCACTCCGCATCAAAAGAGGGGCTCTGATTGGGCACCTCCAAGTATGCGGAGAGGGGCGGAAATGATGGACCCATCCCACACCTCCTCGATTCTTGCTTTTACCTTACTCCAATCAGGGGGCGTGTCCATTTAGGAGGGAACCAGGGAGTATAGACTATAAGTGTTTGTTGTTGTGTAAAAAGAGGAGAATAATTTCTGTTTTAAAATGAAATTTTAAGGCAAAACCCTTGAAAAACAATTAATGAAATTAAAATCAAGAGACAAATAAAGGTCAGCAGAGAAGAAGTGTAAACAGATCCTCGACCAAACAATGCTAATTATGATAAAATTGAACCATGTGCCACAAACAGTGACCCTATGCTACACCTGTTGGAGTTTAAAGTGAATTAGAAAGTTATTCAAATCAATCAATGTTCATTTTTTCCCCTGAAAATCGCGCAGTTTTTTAGCTCGTTATGCGATCTTGTGGATTAGCGGAGTTTCTTCTTCATGCGGAGGTTGGAACAGTGACCACAGGCCTTCTTACGACAGTTTGTCGCGCGCACAGCGAGCCGAGCGTAGCAGCGACGACAAACCTTCTTTTCCCAATTGCACTTCTTGGCCAATGCCACCAATGTTGGCTCCATTACACCACCGCGGAGGCGCAGCACCAGGTGTAGTGTCGACTCCTTCTGGATGTTGTAGTCGGCGAGCGTGCGGCCCTCCTCCAGCTGTTTGCCCGCAAAGATCAGCCGCTGCTGATCCGGGGGGATGCCCTCCTTATCCTGAATCTTCGCCTTCACATTGTCGATCGTGTCGCTGGCCTCCACTTCGAGTGCAATGGTCTTGCCCGTCAGCGTCTTCACGAAGATCTGCATTTTTTAAACACTCTTTATGCAGTGTGACGGAAAAAAAACGAGCTAGACAAAAAAAGTTTCAGGTGAAAAAATGTATTTAAAGATGAGTAGCAGGAAGCATAAATTCAGCGTTAAGAAAGCAAGATGCTACGGAGATTTCAAAATGTAATATTTTTATAAAGTGATAATAGAGGAAGTAGTTCATCATTCAGTTTATTGACATGCGCTCGCTTAGTTTTACATTATTAGAAAATTTCACTAGTCTTAAGCTGCTATGGGAGAAGTGGCGTCGCGCGGTAAGAAAATTTTGATTTTTTATAATCGATACTTAAAATTTAAGCAAGAAAACATGAATACGTGAGTCATTTTACTTAGCGTGTAAGCTAAATTATAAAATACACAGACAAGTCATGTAAAAATATACTACATCCTCATTGCATATAATACATATATAGTTTCACTTCTGCAATAATATACTTAGTAATAATTTGTTTCTCCCCAAAAACCGTGGAGTCCCAGAAGATAACTAAAAGGGTCCTCAGACTTGATTAACGATTGAAACCTCTTCGATTTCTTGCCTATGTTTTCCTTCTTGCCTTCTTCAGAATTTGCCCCACAATGTTGAAGATATGATTTGATCTTACAGACTTGACCTTGATTCAGCTTTGGTGCCGAGGTGCGAGGATATGCTCTACTTGGCATAGGCAGGTGTTGCACTCGCGTACCCGGTTTACCTAAATATATTGAACGAAGTAATTCAATTGAGGTCTGATTGTTTTTCTTTACTTTTGCTTTTTGGGGGCTTCGGGTTACTTGCAACTTATCCCCAAACTTGCTTCTGCTTCTAACAATTCTATGTGAAAAGGCGGGTTTTCGTGTTTCCATACATGCCCCCGCCACAGCCACTGTTCGCTCTAAATGAAGCAGATCCTCCATATTCTCAACTCTTACTTGGTTTGTATGAGGGATTGAGGGGTATTTGACAGTATTGTGCACAATCTTGTCTTCTCTGCCTCTTACCTGTATTCGAGAAGTACTGAGCCCCGTTGTAAGGGTAAGCGGGTCCAGTGTTTGCATTTCATTAGCCAAGGCTCCACTCCAACTTCCAGAAGAATATTTAAATTTACTTCCTAAATCAGAGTTCACCCTTTTGATATCATAACGACCAACAGTATTGGTTGCTATTTTCGGCAAACTTTTTGCGGGTACGCTATTAGCATTCACACTTCTCTGTGTTTCTTTTCTATTCGCTGCTATAGGTGGATCAGCTATACTATTATGCCCTCTGACAACAACACTTGATGACCCCATAGTGGAAAGACTACGCGATGAAATTTCTGACTTCAGGTCATCAGTTAGGGGGTCGTCTAGAAACCTCGAGGTACGGCTGCTTGTACTCCCTGCCCTATAGGACTTAGAATTCTCTTCATATGGAGACTCCCCACGAAGGCTATTTACCCATTTTGTGTCTAAACTTTTTCGGCTATTGCTGCGATTGAATCTATTTTGAATACGATTTAGATTCCTTCCACTATTCTCATTGGTAGATTTGGTGTGCTTAGCTTTATAGAAGGAAAGTTTGGAATCCGATTTAGGTTTAGAAAACTTTGGTCCCCTGAAGTGTGGCTCTGCAGGGTGTTTGTGGAGCAAATTCGGAAGACGTGTCCACACCACACTCCTCCTGCTTGCTTTTGACCTATCACTCGAGGCACATGATTCACACCGTTTTCTCGTATGATACGGAAATTTGATCGATGAATTGGTATTATCATTCCGAAGGTAAGTCCCTGAAGGGACTCTCCGCATCCCAGGCTTTCTTGGAGTGGGTGTGGTCCTCCACACTACCTCATTACAGCTTTGATCCTCGCTGGGTACAAATGGAAGGGATTTTTTACGGGTTAAATACTGGTGTTCGTCATGAATCCTCTCACCTTCCCAATTGCTATGATTCCGATTTATCGATCTTATATATTTTGAGGCAGGAATGTACCCAGTTGATTTTCGTTTTCTCCTTAAATCGGAATTCGAAGAGGAGAAAGTTGAGCTGCCCCAGTTGTCTTTGTTAGGCCTTCTTGAATTATGAGAACCCAGAAGAGCCTTATTAGACTGGTAATAAAAGGCATCACGCAAATCATTGGACAGCGTAGCACCCTCTGTTCGATCCCTACTCAAAAACAAATCTGTTTTCCCAATCAATTGCCGGCTAGAAACTAAATCTGGCAAATGCTCGGCGCGGGCGGGTGTAGAAGAAGATAACGATGAGCAACACTGCCTAAATGGCCTATGATCACAACTCACACTCGTACAAGAAACTGAGCTCCTACGGCCGACCGCATCGCTGCTCCTTATACTAACTTCAGATTTTATGTTTGGGAGTTGGGCATTATTTTTCTCATTACGTAGACTTCGATGACTAAAGTTTTTGTACAGATTTGCGTCCATGCTTGATACGGGAAACTTTTCTGCTCGCGACGGTGCAACTTGTGAAGATAGAAAATCATTCTTCAGAAACTTCAGAGAACGTGAGGCTGCTGCATCAGGCCCCAGACCTCGTTCGTTAAAGCACTCCGGT
Source organism: Phytomonas serpens 9T (assembly GCA_000331125.1). NCBI lineage: Eukaryota > Euglenozoa > Kinetoplastea > Trypanosomatida > Trypanosomatidae > Phytomonas > Phytomonas serpens. The sequence goes on from AIHY01001394.1 coordinate 6,223, forward strand.
GGGGATGCCCAGCTATCGTGAATGCTCATTTTGTCGGCTCTGTTTACCTCAAGGAGAGACATTTGATTGCTATGAGGACTCCTTTCAGCTCTCCATTGTCCCTTTTGCCAGCCATGATTGGCCATTGAAAAGGGTCTGCGCAGATAGCGAGGAGGGGGTCTGTGAAAAGGATCTGCGCGTGTTTGAATGGACACAACCTATACGGTGCTACTCCTCTTAAATAAATGGGTTTATGACCTCCTCACCAGTAAGATGTCTTTCTCCTTACCGACTTTATGAACTAGATACCTCTTGCTAAGTAAAAACACTTTTAATGAAAATGTTATACATGCATAGAAGCAGATGAAAAGTAAACACTATAATATTATACAACTATTTATCTAGCAGGGGTGAGGAAAGGGGGATTATAGAATGATAATGATAACAGATAGTAAATACTTAAAGGATTTAAAGATCGTACATTCACGAATAAGATATACGTAAGAAACTGAACGTAAGGGTAAATTGAGATCCATTATTATAGTATGATACAAAAAATATTGAATAGAAATCAGTCAAATAAACTAGATAGAAAGCATCAAGGATGGGAGAGAAGCTTTTAAATGTGGCTAATCTATCAGTGCAAGCAAAAAAAAGGTAAAAAACAGTTTCATTGCCTTCTTACCCATATTCTCTGAGGTGCTTCTTTACTGGTGCAGAAAAATTTCCTTTCCGAAAAGTACGCATAAAGAAACATATACTGCCGTGAGCCTAGCCATTTATAGATGAACGAATCAGAGAAGAAAGTGGAAGAAATAGAAAATTATTTAAAAATTTACGCACAAAATAATTAAAAAAATATCCTCTCCTAAGTTTGTTAAAATAATCTTTGCTCAATTTCACTCGTACCTCAAAATATCATGAATAGCTTTTCCTTTACATTCATTCTACTGTTCACTATCAAGATTATGTTTCTGCACTCATATACACATAGCTACTTGATAGTTAAAACCACAGCACTATACCTGTCCACCATGGATATCCTCAACCGTAAATGTCACCTAAATGATGCAGAAGAAACAAACATGATATATTTCATGCTTCTTATATTTAAAATAAATACCTCTGATCTTTTTAGCATACATCACTCAAAAAATAACAATTAAACCAATTTTATGTCATAAAAATATAGAAACTTATCATCATGCGCCACATAGCAGTAGCCTCTGTTGCATATCATCTTCCGTTCAATATACTGTAAGTACTGTTTTACAAATTACTGAGCAAGCACTAAAATTTCATCAGCTGGCATCATTCAGAAGGGTGCATGCTTGTCAATGCAACAATGTAAGAGGCTTGTTCGGAGAAACCTACAAACACAGGTTAGCCCTACCACTCTAGTTCCCATTTGTGGTACTCCCCACCCTATGATGCTGGAGGTATCTGTAAGATTATTCTAGTCTCCGTAGCCCCTACTCCCTCGGCATCTGGGTTTACGTGAGGGCTGCTGCTGGTATTCATATTTTCCACGACAACGTCTGCCATTACAGCCTGTTGCTGCCTGCTTTGTGCTTGAATTCGATACTCCCGTAAAGAAACACTCACTCCTATCGCTAAAAATATGAACAAAATAAAGACAATGCCTCCTAACAATGGAGAGGCTTCCCAGTTCCACACGATCTCGCTTGTGGCATACATGAAAACCTTTACCAGATACCCGATAGAAATAGCCTGGGCTATTATTACTAAAGTCACTAGGCCGATCGTTAGTACATTACGCCATGTCATAAATCGTGGAATGACGTGTACCTCAGCAATGTAGGTCTCCACCTCTGGATCGCTCCGAAACCAACTGAAAACAATGAGGCGCGCAAGTATAACTGAAAGAACAATCTCAACATATACGAAAAGTGATAGCATGATGCCATCAAATTGGTACATAGTAGCGTAGGGCACACGATGATATTCGGCAACACAAGATGCCTCCCCAAATATGCTGTGTGATATCAATGGAATCATCATAAAACAGAGTGCACATGTGATAATCAAGATAATAGCGTACAAGATTCTCTTGCAGCTTTGCCATATAAGGATCGAGCGCCGAACCGTAATCTTAAAAGGGCTCTTGCATATCTCACACGTATTGTAGTTACTTATATTACGCTTGATGCTCTCAAGCCGCCAGTGGTCGAGACACGAGAGATGCACCCAGCGCACAGAGCCGGTGCAATTGCAGGGGGCCACCAACGCCTCGTCCTCCTCACCGTCGCGGCATATTCGACAGAAGCGTCCGTCCTCTTCGACATCGTCCCCTTCTTCTTCACAACATGGGCCGGAGGGGAAGAGGAGCTCTTGACTGGTGGGGCCATTGCCGCCACTTGTGCAGGACGCTGCGGATGCATGCTCAGCAGGGGTGCCGTCTACAATACCTTGCTTGTGGAGGGAGACCGCAGTAGGGCGATCGTCACCGACTCCTGCTACGTCATCATACTCCAGATGAGGCCTTGAGGGCGGGTCTTTTGCCGTAGTGAAATGAGAGGTCAGCTTAACGACAACAACCGTTGTAGCCGGCTCGATGGTAACCATAGGCCTAGACAACGGGTTCATGGAGCCTTCATTACCATCATTAGGTTCCCGCATTGGTTGATCCACCAAAGTTACGGACGGACCCTCTTCTTCATCTTCATTGGGGAAACTCATATTCTCTGTTGCCGCTACTCCTATCGTTGTCAAGATCGGTGAGGATGATACAATCTCTTCTTGCTGAGCTTGTATTGGAAAGCCAAGGGGTATGTGAACGTCTTTCTGTTGTCGATCACCCCTTCGGCACGGTCCATTTTGACCTTCTGCTAAGGTCGTATTCATCCGCTCTGCGAGTGCCCGCTGCTGCATTTCAAGACGCTTCTGATGATTTCTTAGCCTGCGTTGATGCCAGGCCGTCTGCACAACCACTTTTAAGCGAATAATCCCAGATATGATAATCCTTCGTAATAAGTACGGTGGATACCAAATATAATCCACAACATTTATGCTAAGTGAAGCCACCTGAATAATATCTGCGCGTCGAAGAAAAAAGGGAAGCGGCACAAGCAGCACAAGCAATGGAATGAATACAGCGAAAATAATCTGGTTCATCTTCAATCGCTTTGCGGGAGTCTGTGAGATGTATACCTGGATGCTGCAGACATTACCTTGGTCCCATGAGCCGTTGCTATCAGCAGAATTGTGCCATTTTGTGGATTGTACAGTGCCTCGGATGATAAAGTTGAGGTCCTGTTCTTCCTCTACTTTTGGAATACGCAGAGAAATACTTGGCAGAATTTCGCATAGCAACGACGTGTCAAACAACTGTGCAAAGGAACTCCAAAGTCTATTTGGCTTATCTTCATAGAAATCTTCAAAATTATCAGTGCTTTCCTCAAATTTGTAGACTTTTTTAGAATTGGCATTACTTTCCCCAAACTCCAATGTAGCCTTAGTGTCATCCCTGATGAGATTATGCTTAACGAATTTGCTAAGCTTTCCGATGGTATGGGAACCAGAGTTACTTGCAATTGCGTTCGGGAACTGAGAGGGACCCGTCCCATTTAGCTGATAATCAGAAGAAGCAGAGCGCAGTTGGGCGGATATACGCGTGTTTTCGCAGTTGTATTCAGACACAGTAGGATCGTAGCGATGACCACGAAGTTGAAGAACTATGTTAACAATGTGATCTTTGTGGCCTTTGAAAGAGACGACCGTGGTACCGGTTCCATACAGCGTGACAGGAATGACAGAGCTGTACTCATTCGAAACGATGATGTCTTCGATTTCATCATCAATAAAAGTCGTGGATAATCCATATTCCTTACTATTATTTTCGATTCCGTCATGCGTTAGAAACCTGTCACACTTTTTTAGACTATTTTGAATATTTGGATCCGAATATGCTAGGGATGAAATTTCTAGAGAATCGTCTATGTAATTATCTAAACCACTCTCGTCAGTCCCTTCGACATCATCTATGTTGCTTGAGCGGAGGATAGCTTCTTCTTGCGGTTGTGCTTGCATCACTACATTGTTCGAGACCGCAATTGTATGTGACTGTAGTACTTCATCGCTCGCTATGTGGGCATTCTTGCTCATTGTGATCACAGATGATGAGCATACCGCTTCATTGCGTCTTTTTAAGCTTGCATAAACGAAATTCATGTAGGGAGGTGTGTGAATACCCACTGCGTCTGACGTTTGCGACTCGTCTATAGGCTTGCCTTTGCCAATTGTGAATGAGGGCATTTGTTTTCCTATCCATTTATCTAAAAGTTTAGTTTGTTCCCATGAATTATTGCAGGATATTTTCTCAAGCACTGCTGACTGATCGAAACGAAGATTATTACAAAATTTTTCTGTGGAACTCACAGATGTGTCTGCAGAAGGGGACTTGAGTACTCCACTGGCACTTGCTCCGAGATTCGCTGTGCTAACATTAAGCGCTAAGCTACTAAATACTATGATTAGAAACACCAGCTTGTGCAGAAAGCAGTTAATGCTGAAATGCTTTCTCGAAACTATTAAAAAAGTCATTTTCATACTTCCAAAGTAATGTGTTTTCAACTTTTTAGCAAGATATATTTTTGAGGGGTGGATATAGGAAATCTCAATACGCAAACAAGTAAAATAATTCGTTATTTGTGTATAACCTACCTACCATCAAAATAGATGCAAAAAGTAAAAAAAATCTTATATTGTAAACACCTTATTGAACCTCAAAAAAAATATTTTTTAATAATTAAAGCTCAAAAAAAAGAAAAACTGATAGACAAGAGAACAAAAATCAAAGCTTAACCTCATTTCTTCTCTCAATACACACGCTCATCGCTTTGATTCCAGCACAAACCAACACTTTAGAAAGGATCATCGTAAGAATGAAATGTTTTATCATGCTGACTAACATTAATTAGAATCCATCCCTTAGACGCGCCTTACTCATATAAAAGTCAAACCCAAGGAATCCCTTTCAAAACGTCAACGTGCTGTGTTCGTGGCTCCGCCTTTCTCTCTTTGGCAGTTTTTGGCTACGCTTCCTCTACATCACAAAAAAGCTCTACTTCCACAAGGGAATGTAGATGGTCCTCAATGGCTTCTATTTGACTAATAAATACGCCAGTATCCTCATAGACGATTTCCTCAGTAAGGCATCTCAACCAGCTCATCTAGTTCAATGCAGCGTTCAGGGCAGCTAAACAGGACTTTTGGTTGGCACCATAAAGATGGCCATAGAAAACGAAGTGATCCGGATCACTAAAAAATGTCGAATCCCAAAACAGCGATTCTGCTCAGGTGTGCCCTTCGCATCCTGTTTGCATGAGCTTCTTCAACACGTCCTGGCAGCACAATACATTGTCATTGGAAATGATCGAAATTACTCTACCAAGTGGTAAACGAATGCATCAGAAGAGCTTGAGACCGATGGAGTCACTGCTTTGTCCTTTCCTCGCACGTGCGCGGTCATGCATTCGCATCAGCTGCACCCCAGCATCACGAATTACTTGTGGGTATTAGATGGTAAGCAACTCATTGAACTGCATCTAGGCGTTCGCATCCATCCGGTTTGAGATGGTGGTATCTGAGCAGTCAAAAATACGTGCATTAGCTGTGGCAGGCACTTCTAGCTCAACTTATAACGTATGAATGATCGTATGGATAAGAGATCGCAGTCCACCATAAGAAAGGAGCTGTAGTGCCTGCGGCGTGCGACGCCCTGCGGACAGTCCAAGCAGATTTCCACCGCACCACATTTATAATAAAGCACCCCTCTGCCCCCTCCCCCCCCCCCAGCCTCTCTGACGAATATAGCAATCCTCTGAGAGTAGTTGTCGGGGACGTGATCAATGAGACATGAGGGATTCTCGACTCCGCGCACTCGCTTCGCACTGCTAAACGTGCGGTCAGTAGGACAGTCTCCCCTTCAAAGAGGGAAAGGAGAACGGTACGCAATTTGTCCACCAAGAGGGAAGAATCAAAGAAATCAGTTCAGTACGGATAATTCCCCCCTCTCCACGATAGATTGAATTTTGCGCATCTGCACGCAGCCGTGGCCTCAGAACAGAGGCTTTCTGAGGCGCCCATTAGCGCTGAGATCTACCACAGTGCCTCACCATGGTGTTTTCATATTTTCAGTTTTGTTACTCTGAGAGAAATGGTGAACTGCATGAGCAGTGCAAGGCTATCGTACTTTGAATCGCTTTTGATACTCTCAAGGCGACTAATTTAGTACTTAATTGGTAGTAATAATGTCAAGAAGAGAATCAACAGGTGACTTAGGAATGGTTCATAACTCCATCAGACGTAGTAGAAACTCTAGGTTTTTCATCTCTTGTCGACATCATTTTTTTTTCGCTGCTAAAGAAAGAGCAAAATTTTTCCATCGCAAAAATTGACGTCTTCATTTAAATATTTGTAATCAACTAAAAACATTTAAAGAGCTCAAGCAAGAACAACAAAAACACTTGCTCCAGAATGCCTACGTAACGGTTCATGAAAAAAGAGTACGCAGCCTCTTATCAAGAAATAAAAATAGAGCACAAACAACTCCATATAAAAAACAAAAAATGCCTTCATGCTATTGATCATCAGGCTCACAAAGCTGTGTACTGAAGTCTTTAGACGTAATGATCCTCATCCCTATGCGAAGAACTGCAGTATTACAGAATAAAAGAGATAATTGATCTCTTGATCCATACTCATTTGAAGAAAAAACTCTAAAATACCAAAACATTTACTTTTCCCTTCTACCAGTTTACATGTACAAATCTAAACACGAACAATGATAATAGAAACGTGAAAATTATGCAAAGAAAAACACCAAAAAGAGGCAATGAAAAGTTAGGCATCCCTCAAAATATCAAAGACCCCAAACGCAATAAGACTATCTTGTACTGGAAAACACCAGAATATTGCTACATCAAAAAGCCACCTCCCATTTTCTTCTCATGAAAGAAATCTGATAAAATATCAGATAATTATGTGCTAGAACAAAGCAAAAAAGCGAAGTCCTGCCTTTTTTCTTACTTTAATGTGACTCCTGTTTTTTTCTGAATAACCTCATATGGCACATAGCATGGTTTCAATTTTTTTTCGTTTTCATTATTATATGCAAATGCGTTTCGTCATAGAAAATAAAAATATACGCTCTTTGATTACGCATTAGCATCGTTATAAACGATGTTTATCCCATCACGTTTCATGACGCCTAAAAGCACCATGTATAATGGAAAAAGTGAAAGGATTATCAAAACTTTGGACAGCAATATTATCCGTAATTTATATTTTCTAATATGTTGCCTGTGATTTGAGCTTCATGCAATAAGCAAAACAGTTGAGCCAATATGTGGATATAAATGAGTAGACAAAAAAAAAGAATAGGTAAAGGCAGAACAAACATTCAGAAAAAAGCAAACCAAAAAATTAGTTCATGTTTAGTCCTTTTATTGATCATCAAAAGTTCCGCTTGAGGTATACTCTTCGATGACAGATGGATAGCAAACTTAGCACTTTTTCTTTCACGCATCGCCGTCGCCAATCGCTGCAACTCTGTCTTCGAGCCCTTATAAGGTAGACCCTATTTTTAGGTTATATCCCAGAAAAAGAATACGGTGATGGACTCCATCAACAGGGGGGGAGTAATAGCTGCCGCAGGTCCCCCCTTAGCTCCTTCCGCGCTATGAACCACTAACACAGCCACTGCTGTGCGCTCGGAGCGCAACGATTGCCTCCAACGACGACGCACTCGGAACGGGAGACGATAAACGGCTGCCCGGGCGATGGGAGGATCCTTTACGAGGCGTCGCGCGGAGAGGGGGGCTACCCCCGGACGATGCCGTAGCAGGTGGATTTGCCGCGGCAGGGGCCTCTACACTCTCGGCGGTTTGCTTTTCTAGTCTTCCAGCAGAAATCTGACGACCACCGCACGTCGACAGCGGCGATGGGGAGGTTCGCCCGGCGCTCCCCCTCCCACCGGAGCTGACACCGCGATCGCCGTCGTCGTTTTCAACACGGCTCGAGTTAAACAGCTCCGCGTGAAGGCTGACTGGGGGGTTACCCCCCCTCTGCATCTCAACGCTCGGGTGGAATGCGTTCGACGACGACAAGGTGCTGCTGCTCCGCGGCGCTGCCGAGGCGGTGCCGTAAGGGTGAGAAGGGAAACCGTTTGGCTGAAGCTCCCCGCGGATTCGCTGCCACAGCAGGGAAGCATTGTTCTCGCAGGTTGCAGCGCAAATCTCCTGTCGTACAGAGCCCCCCCTGTCGGAGCCGCTGTCGTCGAACTCATCGGAGGTGCTCTCCATCGCGGGGTAAACCACGTTCTGACTATTATTTTGACTACTCCCGGGCCGATCACCGCTCTCCCGGAAAGATCCCATAAATAGATTATCGGAATGCTGTCTGTGACGATAGTGCTCTAGGAAACTCTGCAGGGATACTGCGTACGGGGCTTTGGGTTCGTAAAAGCTCTGCATGCTGCACGAACTGCTCACGCTAGGCGCATAGAACCCAGCATTTCCTCCGTGCTTACCCTGCTTGATTGAAAAGGAACCGGAGTAGATATGTTGTGGCGTATTTCGTGCAGAGCTATGGTACTCAATGTACTCAGAACGACCGTAGAACTCCGGCGATGCCACACGACTTTTTTCCTCCATCATGCGGCGGAGTTCTTCCTCGGTCGGTGGCGGCGGCTCCGCCTCAGGGATTTCGGGCAGCTTTCTAAAGTCAATGTACACCTCTTCATCCTCATGGGGTACAATGACAACGCCCCTCGGCAGCCGCGCACGCGGCCGAACGCGATTTTCAATTGGAACGCCAACAATTTCGACACGCGGTCCCCCTTCGTTGCCTGCAGCCGCAAACCCTTCTGCATTTTGTAGTTCGATCTCGCCGCCTTCCCTTAGAGATCTACTACCACCACCATGATCGGCTCCACTTATGGCAACTTCGCGTGCACTTTCACGGACCCGCATGTGCCGAGCAGAAAGCAAAGATCGGATATGCATCACTAAATAAAATAAACAAAGGCAAAGAATTATGGAAACACCGAGGATGCAGATAATAGTGGCAACATCCTGAGCAGACCACATGCTTTCTATAGTGAGAAACACTTTTGATAAGAATTAACTAGTTAATGAATATGAAAGCTAACAATAAATGGCGCACCCGCATATATGATATTAATAAAAGCAAATTCAAACAAAACAACGATTACCTATCGTAAATATAGTGGAGCTAAACTAAAACCACACCTCAATGCTAGCCTAAAATGGGGAGAGAGAGAAAAAAGAAAAACCACCCCCTTTAAGAGGGGAAGTTATATGCGCTTCTTCACAAATAATTGAGAAACTATAAAAAATGGTGTGTAGAAATCGTGTGACCCTCCTTTCATGCACTGATATGCTCAGCTTTGTTTTAAAGAAAAAAGAGGAAGGAAGGCTTTCCTAAACCCTTTTCTCTTAAAAAACGAGGCTAATTATTCAGGAAATGGTGCGAAAAGAATAATTTATGAGGATATCCTTAACTTGCTTAGAGATTTATGGATTACCTTAATACTATCTAAAAGATCAGCCTTAATATTTTGTATTTGCTAATCAAACTTTAATATGGAATAAGGGAAAATTTCGGTCTAACAATTAAGAAAGGTAACAAAGAATTTCATTCTATACATTAGTGAAGTCGCAACAGTTTTTTTAAGTGGAATACATATGATCCATTTATGTATAGCTAGATTAGAATATAACCTCGCTCATACAGGTTCATATGTGTATAACAATCATGAATTCGTTAATAAGCCTGCAACTTTTCCCTTTCTGATGGGATGTAATGAAAAGTTTACAGTTCGCCCAAGTATGCCTCTACATTGCTATAAAACTCTCAACGAATCCATATCAAGAGGCAAAAGATCCTTAGGATGCAACACACCTCGTATGAATCTTCCGTGCTGGATAATCGCTTTCTTAGTGAATATCATAACAGGCGAAATGGTAGTCCAATAGTTAGCCAAACGATAATTTCCTTTCTTATGCACCACAAAAGTAGAAATATTACTATCGGCTGGAGTAATTACCGCATAATCTCCAGACTTTATGTGACAAAGTGCTTGTATTTGCCGCCATTTGGACCACTAAATGAAGGAAATTGTGAATGTTTCACTGAATTTTAAAGAAAAGTATAAGTAGATATTGAATTAACGAAGGAAATGAAAACACTATGTTATCCTAAATAATTGTATCCTTTCCCTTTTTATATGCAATTTGCATACCCTCTACTACCTATTTTTTTAGGCTACTAGACATGGCATTTACGTATAATCGAAACAGCCAAAGCCCAATTGCAATCGAAACTAGCGTCACAAATATGATGTTTCGCTTCAAGACCCGGTAATGTTCCCGAATTTCGGCATCCCCGTTCGGCCAAGGGAAGTTTTCTCCGGTTGGATCACCCTCCAGCATATCCCGGCCATACCGCGTCACCAGCTTGTGCGTCTTTTTATCCTCATCACTTGCCTCAGTTGGGGCGCTCTCGAAAATAAAAAGTGCGGGTATAGACTGGAAGTCGTACTTCTCCATCCATTCCTTCACAATAACGTTAGCCTGGTCAAGGGGCAATGCTAGCCAGTTGCCATGGGAGGTTTCCATGTAAGCCCGCATTCCCCCAACAGTCTTATCCAGGGACACAAAAATAACCTCGAAATTTTTTTCCTTGTGACATTTTTCATAAAAGGTGCGCAGTTGGGGGGTGAACATACGGCATGGTGGACACCAATGAGCTGAAAAGTAAACGAGAATGTACTTCTTACCCTCCAAGGCCTCAGCTTCGGAAATTGGGGTTAGTGATTGACCTTTCAGAAGGGTATACGAAGGCTTGCCAAAGAAAGATGCCATATTTATTTTTTCACACACCTTCAGGTTGGACTTTTATTGGATTTTGCTGCTTTTATTTACTTAAATTATCTTAATGCACCTAATCTTATTTTGTAATATGATAAAATAGTAGAAAAAATGCAAGCGACCACGATACTGAACAAGAATAGCTTTAGACTTAAAGAGACAAGCACGTACATTTTTTTGTGCCAAATTAAGGTAAAATATTAATCGATGATCAACCTCAAGGACGAGGTGCTTGATATGAACATATGGTCTAGTCTAGTATGACTTGTGCTGACTTACCAGATACTGAGCGATAAATTTCCACGCAAGCATAAAAAAAAAGTCAAAGTGCACCATTCTATACACTGTCATTCTGTGTGCATGAATCAAAAGACATGATTAGCTTTCTCTTGTGTTGGAAATTCAAAGATGCACAATTAATAAGCCGACGTGTGAATATGATAAACACTTCGATAAGTAAGCACTAGGATAAAGTAATATAAAAAAATATGATTGCACACACACAAGGTGTCCTCATATGATAGCAAATACTCATTTCCTTCAAAAGCACATAGGGAAGAAAACGAGCAGTGGTGAGAACTACAAAATGAGCCAATCACAAAAACTCATAGAAATGCGGCTCAACGACATGCGTCCTTTCTTCCAATGTGCTCCACACATATTAGTTCCATACCCTAAAAATGAGTATTAATATGTTCCCGGAGAAGTAATAAGACTGTTATGGGACTTCCTGAGTGAAATAATGTGAGCCCTTCACAGACTGATCTCAAGAAATCCCAAAGGGCTCTATGTGGATACATACGAAAACGAATAAATGAGAATTAATACTATTACGTATCACCACTAATACAAGTCAGAATTCTTAATAGTGGGAAGGAGCTATCAATCAAATGCAGGGAACACAACGAAAGTATACTGATACATTGTTATTCTCGTTATTCTTTATTCAGGGGAGGGAAAGGATGCATCTAAACGTCATTTCCCACCACCCTCACCATGCTGACATGATGGATAGGTTAGAAGACTGGTCAAAGCACTTTAAGTATAGACACATTAAAACAGTAAAATTATGCCCTTCTTGGAGATTGTTCATTATGTGGCGAATGCGGACTCTATGATAAGCAGAACACATCCCAAGAAGACGAACAAAGTGGTCCATACACAATACACGAGTATACCGAAAACATTTTTCAATTAGGAAGAACGCATGAATGTATTCATCTTCATCCAAATGCGGTGACACTGCCACAAGTACAACTACCTCACGAAAAACTAGAGCAAGAGTTTGTTCAGTTAACCCACTATAAAAGGATAGCGATTGAGATTCCGCTATTGCATCCCTCTGACTATCATCGCACTCTCTAGTGTTGTCATTACATCTCGCAGCGATCCCTTTGCGCACGATTATAAACATCAGCTTGAGTATCACCGGAAGATAAAAATAGGCAAGACACTTGGTCAAGTAACGAAGAATCCTGTCCCATAAGTTCAGCCGCATAAGAAGGCGATGTAGCTGTTGGAAGACAAGACCATCAATAGCAAGAGCAATGTACATGACTTTGAACATCTGATCCCTCCCAGTTTCACTAGACATGAGAATATCGACAGGGAGAAAAGTAAAGAACTGCATTGAGACAGTAAAAAACTTCTCAACGGTGTGTCGTTCGTAATGATGCATAATTCCAAGGTTACTCCATGATGGGCAGCACATGCAAAAGAGGAATTCTGAAAGGTTGTACACTATCGTTGCCTCGACACGATCGGGGTCAAAATCCAGCAGGATCGTGGGATTTGACTGTGCAAGGGGTTCTTCACTGTCAGAGCCGCATCGTTCCCCGATGTCTTCCAGCTGAGCCAAAGAGGAAGGGAAAGACACGAGATCGAAAAAGTGGTTCAGAGCCCGCATAATAAAACTGCGAAGACACCAATGCAATTCACTAATTGAGTTATTGTTGAACAAGTATTTAGACAACACACACAACGCCACCAACCAGCTGGCGAGAAGCGTCGCACAGTTCACGTCTCTGTCCATTATATGCATCAATTCACACTGATAATCCAATACTCTTTCAAGCATGACTAGAAGTGTAGCCCCCTGTTGTATACCACGAGAGAGTGCAGTGAGGTCGATCAGCGTCTGCGCTGGGTTGCTGAATAAGC
>AIHY01001410.1:0-15408 GCA_000331125.1 Phytomonas serpens 9T
AGGTCAAATATAGTGAAGGGGGAAAAATAAGGATGACAAACCTGTTGGCTGTCAATCCATATAGCTAGTTTATTTCGGATTCGTGATCTTGTTTTTTTGTGCCTTGAGGCATTTATGTGATGTGTTGCGCTTTCTTCGGGGTTGTGTGCCCTAATGAGAGTTATGAAATTTCGAGAACATTTATTAGAAATTATTTGTTTGAGAGAGTATAATTTTAAGTGAAACAAGTATGATTGGCCAATTATAGACTATTTTTAGCATAATTTATCTTTTCCGAAATAATAACGGTTAGAGAAGCATGTGTTTTATTACTCTTTGTAATTATATATGGGAAAAATTTGACTTCACACCTTATGTACGGCACTACAGACAATCATTTTTCTCAGCAGAAACAAATGTCACTTCAGCAACATGTCGTAGAACTTTTATCGGAGAAATTTTCATTCAGATTCTTGATATGAGGCTTAGTAGTTTCGCCTTTTTTTGCAAGCCGATCATATGCGATTCGGGCAACCTCATCAAATGCTTGTGAAATTCCTACACTTGTCTTTGCAGAGGTAAATGCAAGAAGCATGTGATGTTGTCTCGCAAACGATTCAGCAGTTAATCGTGGTACGGGCATGTTTTCTTCAGAAATGCACAAATCTATTTTGTTTCCAATAAGCAAAAAAATAATATTTTCACTTTGTGAGCATTTTTTTGCTTCTTCCAGCCATTTCTTAAGCCCATAAAATGAAGCAGGCACATTGACGTCGTAGACAAGAGCAATAGCATGGGCACCTCGATAATATGAGTTCGTCAAGGTTCGGAAGCGTTCTTGTCCAGCAGTATCCCATATTTGCATATTTACATGCCGGCACTGCCCATTTATTTCGTCAAGGACATCCACTTTTTTAACTTTAAAGTCAATTCCGATAGTCGTGCCAATACCTTCATTAAAGGTTCCAGTTGTGAATGAATAAAGCAGAGACGACTTTCCCACACCACTATCACCGATTAGTAACACCTTAATAAGAGCATCTACTTTCGTATCTAACGCCATTTAAAATGTATACTATTTTTGTTACACTTCAAGTGATGTGTATATGTATATCTCTCTCTTCATAGTTAGAAGGAGAAAAGAAACTATATACGGTAGAATAAGGAGATTGCCTCTCCGAATTAACATTTGTCAAATACAAGCAGTTTTCTTTATGTTTGCTCTTCTACTACGTAAACATTTTATATTTGTTTTTGTACGCAGCATAATTTTGTGTGTCTCCGTACCTTTGAGATCTAAAAACGTATTTTGCTCAGGATGCTATTAGTTGTCCTCAACACCGTACACACCATACCATAAATCCACATAGCCTTTGTATATCCAATTAATCATGATGCAATATGTGACTATACAAAAACCATTGGCAAGCCTAACAAAGAACGTTCCTGTTTTGGGGTAAACTGGAGTCCTTAGTTGTGCCAATGAATGTGAATGATAAATTTTGTGGAGTCCTAGAAGCTCCTTGTGTGTTTGTAATAAGCCTTGACTTGAAATGGGCATGCACCTTTTGAGCATATTATCTAATTACAGCTTGAGAGAATTTGGAATATATTTTTGGGAAGAGAGAGAACAAGGTATTTCTTTCAACAATACCCGAACTGTTTGAATCATTAGGTTACGCGAATGAAGGTGTATGAATCGGAACGTGTGTTTGGTTTTGCTTGCATAACGCAAATGAATGGAAAAAGAAATACTCTCGATTTGCTTGATTCATAAACATCCTTCTGTACCATAAATTTCAGATGAAAGGGAATAAAGTTTTAGTACATTATGTGTAAAGGGTTAAAAAAATTATGTAACGATATAAAGCAGTTTTTTTTCTCGATGCCGTTGCCGATAACATTGGCTCAAATCCCCAAGGAGGAGAAAGATGATTGAAAAAAAGGCGAACCCATCCATAGAATTGTATTTATATATGTGCACATAAAAAAAGGGGAGGAAACCACAAATGACACCACTATTCCCATTTATTTACGTCGACAGTCTCGTGTTAACCAAAGCTGCCAAAAATTTTACTGTGTCAGTAGATAATAGGGATATTGTGTCATATTAGGAATAGCTAGTACTATCTCTGTCCGTTTTGATTTTGAAAAAGGGTTTCATGGATGATATGTTTTACTTATCCAATGACAATGAATTTAGCCGTATCCATTTTTAATTATTAAGTATCGTCTAACCTCTTGTTATCCCTTTCAGTCACGTTTTTGCACCCGCACATGTTGGCTACCCAGGTGTGCACGCATCAGTTGATTAATTACGTCATTGCTATTGGGGTCAATAGCGACGATCATTAAGGACTATATGTGGCTGTAACAGATTCACCATGTTCACACCGATTTTTCACGATCTCCGATTTGTTCCTGGCGAAGTCATTTTTGGCAATAATAGCGTGTATTACGTCAACTGGTCGTCTGCAAGTGCGCCGAACATTCGTTTTCTCGGAAAGGGTCGACAACTTGTTCCGATCCCTAGCATCGGGTTCGCTACACGACAGCATTGTATAATGTAAATTCAGTTCGGAGTTCGAAAAAGGAGAAGACGACGATATTGAGAAGATCTCCGTAACCGGCCTTCCCTCCGTAGCAATCTCTTTTGGAGCACTCTCCGTCATGACACTTGGTTGAGTTTCCAAGGGTATCCACGAGTCTTCGTGTTCCCCACTTTTTGTCTTCTGAAAGTGGAGCATTGTGGGCCTTTTACCTACTGATTCTTTGAGGATTAGGGTTGGTGTCTTGCTTGGAACATCATCAATGCCCTGCCTTGGATCTAGAACGATGAAGCTTTTCGCTACCCACGGATGCCTCATCGCTTCACATGGAGTTGCACGCCTTTCGGGTTCCCAGACCAAAATTTGCTGAATAAAGTTCAGAAAGGCATCATCTGGAGTGACATCCAGAAATGAAGCGAGATGATTGACGCTAAGGCCTTGAACTTTGTCGTTTCTGCACCGAGTTGCGACTTGGCATAGCTTTGCGTCTGAATTGATGGCTTTATTTGTACTTGCCCTAAACATTGTCAGTGGAGGTGGCCCGATGTAATTCATGATGATATTAAATTGATCGTTTTCATTTTTACCAGGAAAAATGGCACGGCCGGTAGCTAGTTCACAAAGAATGCAGCCAAAGCTCCACATATCAATAGGAGGACCAGATTGCACCCTAAGAATAACTTCTGGTGCTCGATAAAATCTCGATTGAATGTAACCATAACATTTTTTATCGTTATGACAAGCAGAGCCCATGTCTATTATCTTGACCTCTGTGCTATCATTAGATCTGAACACAATATTCTCGGGTTTCAAATCTCTATGAATTATATTCTTCCTCCACATAAAGTCCAACGAAATTAGTAACGTTGAGGCAATACGTTTAATTTCTTGAAGCGGCATGGACTTAAAGTCTGTCACTTCCATGAAGGTGAACAAGTCTATCCCTAACAGCTCACTAACAATGCACATATGGTTACGGAACATGAAGTTGTTAAGCATTCGCACAAACCCATACATGTCGTTTGGATCAGTATCTTGGATATACAATAACATGGCCGCCTCAATTTCAGCCTGTTTTGTGATTGCTTTCAAATTTTTGGCTATTTTTATTGCTACCTGGGTTTTAGTGGCGTGATCGAAGGCTTTGACAACTTGAGCAAAAGTACCGCCACCGAGAAAGCCAATAATTTCATAACGGTACATAATATGATCATGTATGACGATTTTGTATTCACTATCGGCATTATCGTATCCATAATTTCGGCCCGGCTGAGGTGCTTGTATTTTATCACAACAATGCTGGCCGGCGTAGTAAACCCTCGAGTATGAGGTGATTTCCTCTTGCTCGTATGGTGACAGCAACTTACCAAACTCCTTTAAGGCATCATCTACGGTAACAAAGCTGTACTGGATTTGACTTGCTTCTTTGAGAGGATTGCTAATATTTTTCATGTCCACCAATTGAAAGGTAACAAATAATTGTATCAAAGGATTCGTAAAGAGTAAGAAACGCTAAACGGTTACACTTATTTGATTTAAACCAAGTTATAGGAAAGGAGTTAAAAACTCGATAAAAATCCGAAATCAGAGGACGATATGACACCTTAAGAGTTAGGTTCTTTAGTGAAAGCAACTTTTTGGGGGAGGAAGATAAATTTAAAGTTGAAATTACAAAAGAAGGTATAGAAGGGAAAGTAAAAAGAATGAATATTCCCTTTCGTCTTAAATAATACCAGTAAAAGTGAAAGAAAGAAACAAGCGTGGCACGATGTGGGCAGTAAAACAATAGGAGCAAAATCGAAACAGGTTACAAAGATAAATGGAAGACTAATATGCATGAGGAAGAAAGGTCATACTTAACTACATCACTTGAGCTTTTCAGTACTAGTGAGGTCATAATTTCTCATTTCGATGTGTATATTGTTAGCAGGAGCAGGTATTTTTTGGAGAATTGGTATCACATGAGTGAATAAAGAGTGTCTGCAATTTCACGCACACGCTCGTACCACAACATCCACTCATCGTTTTTTTTTCCTGCATCGGGTTCCTTCAGCTCGAAAAATCGCTCAGAGTAGTCCTCAAATCCCATCATGATGTACTGATGCTCGTGAAGCACACGGCCACATGGTAGCGTGATATCCTGTAGAATACCTTGCTCCAACAAACTGGACGGATTGAGGGATTCATTTGATGAATACTGTACTTCGTAACCCAGGGCATACCATATTCTCTCGGCTACGATGCTAAATACCCGACAGGTGCAGTCACATGGCCTGTGAGTGAGGCAAGGATGGCCAAAGTCTTCGATCAGGTTTTGATTATTGTTTCGTAAATAACGAATTCTTTCATCTTCGGGTGTAACTAAAAGGTCTTTCGCCAGCCGAAACATGCGGGCAGCAAACAGCTTCTGGAGCGCTGGATCTAAAATCGTTTCCGCGATAAGTGCTGGAATAGAATGCCTATTAAGATCCCTCGAGAAACTATGCAGGTCGACATGCTCTAAACCCCTTCTTGCCACCTCAGACTCCCATTTCTCCAGCTCTTTTTGCGTCAACAATTCTAGAATGCATTTTCTTTGTCTGACCTTTTCTTCCATAAATTTGGTCCGGGTGAGCTTTTCTTGGGCTATTAGCACTACGCGACCTTCTTCCTCAAACTTTATGAGCTCGGAAAGGTCTGTAGCAATACGTTGAGACCAAGCATGTTGAGCCGCGCGACGTAGCATGTATTCGCCATACAGCGCCTCGACTTCAGTAAGAATAGGGGAATCCTCGAGCAAAGTATCCGTTATATGCTGGAACACCTCCTCACTTGTTTTGCATATTTCGTTCGCACCATCACTGGTATTCTCTTGGCGAATTAAACGGCTGACCACGACATCGCAAAAGGCTTCTAGTAGCTGCTCAATCTTTTTGCACATCGTTTCATTGTATATTTGTCGATCCGGGTCAGTTTCTCGAGCTTTGGATGCAATTTTCTTCAAGCGTGTGGTTGCCTGGAGAGTGGTGTGCTTGATATCCATCGCAACAGAATAGAGCTCCTCTATAGTCGGGCTGTCTGACATAAGCGGATCTTCATTTTGAAGTGAATGCCTTATGAGTCCATGCATGAGTGTGTCTGTATCGGTTTTAAGCTTCTCCACAAGCATTACTAACTTTTTGTATTCAGTCATCTTTGTATTTTAAGAGAAACACTTCTTGCAATGAAAAGTCAAGCTTATTGACGGTTAAACTCAATCGTACTTTCTATTTCTAACACATTAGAACCCATGTATACGCCTATAATGTGATATTCAAGAACAGATGAAAAAGAGCACATAAATAATGCAACATAGTACTAGCAGTTACATCAATCAGAGTGCTACTAATATATATATTTATATATATTATTTATAGTCATATGATATTTATTATGAACACATATGCTAAAAGCTACAGATTGTGGGAACTAAACACTGAGGCAAAAGAATGAAATATTTACCTGTCATATCTAAGAATATTTCTTTATTAATTATATATTCAGTTGATCCTTGATCCGATCGCACAAGCAATCAATGAAGTAGTCCTCATTTGTGATCGCCTCATAAGCATTTACTGGAATACAGAAGGGTTTCTCAGATACGCCCCCGATTAAGCTTTTTGTGGTGTCTTCATCGCGGAAGTCGACAATAGATCGCTCATTTCCTATGAAAATATTATCGTCAAAGAATACGTAGTAGTTTACACCCTCTCCGCGCTTAGAAAAGGGAATGGGGAATACCTTTCCCGCGCATCTGCGTTCTGCTGCCTGAGCCCAGGCGGGATAGTAATCCACTAAACCACCGACATTGTTTGATTGCGCAAAGTATTCAATTAGTGTGTTATTCAATTCGCGGAAGTTAGTTTGTCTTACGCTATGACAGTTAGGAAGCTTCTGAAGCTCTGCTATAGTGGTTAGGGTGTTGAGGTGCGTTAGTTTCGCCAAATCCAACGAACAGATGGAGGATACTGAAAGAGAGGGACCTAGACACAAGTACATCTCTTCACGATCTCGATATATACATCCGGTTCGTGGAGTGACGATATTCTCAGACATTCTCTGGAGTACAGGTCCCTGCGGCTTACACACATGCGTCCCCTGCACAAACTGCTGCCATTCATCGAGCACCTTCGGCAGATCACTACCAAACGTTCGAAAGATTAAAGTGAAGGACCAATCAAGGTTAGAAAGGAGGTTAACCAGATTAAAAAAGGATGGCACAATGGAATGGTAACCATCACTGTGGGTTAGCTTAAGGCATCGCCTCTGTTCTTCCACTATATAAGCGTAGCAGAATCCGACCGCGTTAGGCGTGGTAAAGCGCCCCGTAGCTGCTCTACGAATGGAGGAAATTTCCGCCCATTTCGCGCTCCGTTCTGATGGAGAGAGCGTCCACATGCTTTCGGGTTCACTATACTTTTGATCAATGAAAGCTGCGTAGGTGATGATGCTATCTGAGTTCATGTTGTGAGGAAGGGATTGACTCTTCGCTTCGCGCGGTCCGTAGAGAGCCTTCCACTCACCTGAAGTATCCACATATCCATATACATTGTCGGCTGCGTTGCTATTAAGAACATCCTCCATAGAGCGACCACCCGCGGGGTCGACCTGAAGAATGGTTTTGTTTATATCCATGTGAATAACTAAGTGTCTTCGTGGACATCTTTCTAAGAAAGATCGAGACATCTCGGCCTAAATATGTAACTATGTCCAAACTAAGTCATAAAACCATCTGATAACAATAATATAGTGGTAAAAAAGAGGAATAAGTAGAGATAAAGGGAACGTCGACAATAAAGACAGAAAACTATCAGCTGCACGTTGAACTGTGAATATTTTTATCACTATATGCTTCAAAAAGATAAAGGTAAAAAAACAGCAGCAACAGTAGGATATTTTTGGTCTTTTATCATTCCAACCTATCACTACAATACCTGTTAGGACAGATCTTATTACATTTCAAGTCAAAAGTCGTTCGATACGATGTTGAATTCGAAGCAGGTGTAACCCTGTGATGTGTGGGAAAATTTCTGAAAAATACCAAAGCACATGACCCACAAAATATCCCACCAAGTTTATCTTGATCCCAGACATCCCATACATTGAGATGCCAATGGAAACATAAACAATAGGTAGCATTCGCATTGGAATTTCAATGATCTCAACAATGTTAACATTATGCCGTGGAAGCATTCGACTAACTAAGTAAAGAAGCATGTTTCCAAACACAACGTTCAAGTATGGCAGGTCTATCGCCCGGATGGATCGAATAAAAAGAATCATGCTACAGCCCCAAAAAAGCACCCAGATGTAATCCAAAGAACGTTTAATAAAGAAATGCTGCTCGATCACACCACTCATATAAGCAACCCAATTCAAATGAAGTAATGTGTTTAATTTGAATTCACCAAAGTATAAAAAGCAGGTAACTAAGCGCCAATACTGTTTTTGATCATATACGAGTGATGGACTATACACCAACTGAATTGGATGCAAGATATCAAAGGTTGTTAAAATTAGCAGAAGACCAGATATGATTAGCAATGCAGTCGTTACGGGGTGTGATCGGAAATCCGGTAACAGGTCCATTCTTCTAGTTCCACAAATACAATTTTTTTTCCTCGTTAAAGTTCCTTTTTCTTTGAGAACAATTCTAGAAATGTGAGAAGGAATAGTGAGAAAATGAAAGTAGCCCTTTACCAGGGGTAAAAATATTCAGCCAATTTACTCCTATAGAATTTCTGAAAACTAAGCTTGAAATATTTTATAGTTCATTTTTCATCCTCACCCCCCCAAATCAACCCCTCGCCCTACGAACAACCTGGCCATCTTTTTGTTTAAAGACAGACAACTGCTTCCAATTTCGCTAAAATAGAGCATAAGTTGACAACAACAGATGTGGATATTTTAGTGATGAACTTTCGATGATGCAGTTTTGTTACGACTTCACGCCACCTCAAAAGTTTCCGTTTTGCCGCGCTTAACTTTAGCTGTTTAACTCACGGCCGCCGTACCGTGCTAATGCGTGATGCATCATATTTGAGATAAATTTGTGTATGCGGTAGAAGGGGAAACAGGTTTTCTTTTCCTTTTCTATTAACCCGATCCACACACTCTTCGCTTTTACTTTAATGTGGGGAGCGCACTCAGGATCGTTTGATCCATCTTTACTGGCCTTTGGTATTTGCCGTGTATTCAAGAAAATTAAACCATTGTTTTCTTCACATTTTTGGCCCTGCAATACACTTATAAATGTTTTTAGACCAAGCCTCTTATTCAATGGCTTTCATCTAAAAGAAAGGTAAAAATGGAGTCGAACTAAACCTCTATGTTAAACTAATTGAATAAAGATAGTTGAAGAATTCAGACTCGACCAGAGCAACATCTCAGGCGTGTGTCAAAGATAAGGTATGTAAAGTTATTTTTTGCTAAAGAGTTATCCGCAGCTCATAAAGTTAATTTATTTTATCCGTCTTTTAGATTTACTTTTCAAGAAAGCCAGACCCCTCCTAATTAGCCGACTCAATTTTTCGCACAACACTTTCTAAGTGGATTGTTCAGAGTTTGCTGTAGAGGAATCCGCCTCGGATGTTGCTCCCCCTCTACGATTCAGTGCAGAATGCACCTCAGAGTCTGATGTATCCCATTCATCTTCCCGCTCCGAGCCCTCCCCCTGTACATCATCCCCGGTATAAGTAGCGTTACTTTCTTCATTATCATCCTCATCATCATAGATCTCATAATTGCTGTAGCTAGATGATAGCTCACTTGACTCCTCGGCATCAAAATCACTTTCTGACTTTTGCTGTTGAAATCTCGGAGAGGCAAATCCTGTTAGAGATGGATATGGCCCAGATGACGTCGAAAACACCATTGCAACTGATTGCTGATCTTCAGCTAAAATTGCTGCACAGTATCGATCCGAAGGATCTAAAACAAACTCCTTGAATGATGGGCTTGTTTCTTCAGAAAAGATAACTTCAAAGGAGTACGAATCCACCGCCGAGACAATCGAGGTTGATTCGTAGGACCGAGAAGTGGCCTGACGAAAGCTATAGATAACCTTCCCTAGCTGGTTAATGTGGAAGCTACTTGTTTTTCGAAACGCAGGCACAGTCTGCACCATACGAAATGAACGAAGATCCCATACCTTCTCGTCAATAAGCACCATCTGATTCGACGGGTGAAACGTACTCGCGGATGATTCGGTGATGCGGTCGAACCTAAACAGGGGTTTTCTGCCGCAACGCCGATCCCACAGCACCGCGTCGTGGAGAATAAGCGAGGCATCGGCGTCAAATACAGCCGCGGGGTGGAGGTGCTCGCCTGCCCAATTGCGATCGACAAAGCTTTGGATCTCCGCCCGCGTTTCGAGGTCGTATAGCCGGCAGGCCTGCTCCTGTGCGGAGGTCGCGAGGAGGAGACTGCCGTCGCGCGAGAAACGAAGCGCGCAGCAGTCCTCCAGCTCCTGCATCGCCGACGGCAGCGTTGCGCGCGCCATCACCTTCGCCTTGTAGGACTTGCTCACTGCAGCTACCAAGAACCCATTATCGGATACCTCGAGCGACGCCACACCGTCGTTCTCGAACAAGAGGTGCTGCTCGGGGTGCCTCTCTCGGTTTTCCTCCCCGGGAAAGGTATCAAACAGGGCAATCCCCCCCTCCGACGTTCCTATCATGAGCGTGTTTCCCCCATCACAGAAAGAAACACTTTCACCTTGAAGAATCTCATCGCCAAATGCAATGTTAAATATAAAAGCGGGGCATCGGTAGGTGAGACAATTGTTGTAGATATTCGCGCGTGGGGATTGAATGATTCCCAGTTTGCGATCTGTTAAACGGTTCACCACATTTCGAGATTCATCTACTGAGGGTGGCAAAGGCACATAAACGTGTTTTTTCGTCAAATCGAACTGGGGAAGGGTTTCTATTGGATTCGGACATTCTTTTTGGCGCTGTCGGAGATAGGTTCGTATTATGTTATCCAGGGTTATATCGCACACTAGACCTTTTGAATCTCCAGAGGGAAATGCTGTTGACGGTAGATTTGCCTCCGATCTAAGAAGTTGTGCTGATTCAACGCAGCCCTCCGAGTGCAAATGATTTGCTATCAAGGTAAGTAGAGATTCTCGAGAATAGTCAATGGTAGCACGAGAAATAATAATATTACGTTGCTCCATCTCAAGCGGGTCGGCATGGTGTACCTTTGCGATTTCAGAATGGTTGAGTTCCTCAAATGATGTGGACATCAGAACTTTCACATTTTCCATGAATCTTCCCGCAGGATCGCATTCAGTCCCAAGAAGCTTTCGTGAACTCATCATCGCCATGTATTCGCGCTGCACACTTGTATATCCTTGAAGCAGGTCCTGTGCTTCGCGGTGCACTCCAAGAGACTCCAGCAGGAGGCTGGTATCCCCATAGCGACGAAGCACCACCATTAGCTGAACCACTCGTGCTACTACAGGGAAGAAATTTAATTTCGCTGAAAACGTATACTCTTTTTGGATCTTTAGAATCTCGAAAAGCGTACGAACCCCATTGTACGCACGAAAGTCACTGCATACGTTGTTAAAAACAGTTAAGGCACTCTTGTCAGTCCCATCTATTGGCGGCGTGAGTAAATGGATTAAAATCTGAAGTGCTGAAACTGTGCACGGCAGCAAGTGATACTCACGAGTAGAATTTCGATCATGGGATGAAACATGTAATTCTTTGACTATTAGGAGCAGCTCACTTATTCCAGATTCATTTGTATGTGGTTCAATGACTAGTGGCCTCACAAAAGGTACAACCGTCAAAACACGCAAGGCCCGAAGTGCAACAGCAAGAGGCTCCCATGCACTTTGGATAAGATAGAAATTAATACAGCGCAGTAAGATACTATGCACACCTTCATCTAGAACCTTTTTCACAGCGGGAAGATGATCAGGTACCAATAAACTCAGCACATTTTCAACCGACACGTCAGACAGAGCTGGTGTTGGTGAGGAAAAAAAGAATAAAATTGAATCAATAATTCCTGAATCTCGAGGAAGGGCTGTTTGAGGAGAGGCTTTAGTAATCATGGAGGAAAGAACACGATGCTTCCGAAAGAGAACTTTTGTTGAAAGCATCAAATGTGTTATAAGATACGTATTAAGGCATTTTAAAGCTACAAGCTGGAGCCCAGGAAAGATGACATCAAAGCGACCTTCAGACATCTTCAAAAAATTCTCGAGAGTGTCCATCAAAAGGGTTCCTCCACCCAGATTGTCAAAAAAATCTAGAGCACATGAAAAGCTGAGACAATTAAGTAGAAAGCCACCAGCACTTTCCTGGACATCAGTGCTTGGACTGTTTTTCCACTGATCAATAACGAATGTCATTACAGGATGGAAGAATTCTCCATAGTTTCTCAGAACTTCCTCGAAAATAGATATTTTGGAAATTTGTGCGAGAACAATACAACATCCATACACTGTAGCCAAATCCAATGGACCATTTATGATCCTCAGTATTTGAGCAGGACCTCCACGAGCCAGAAAAAATAAGGCCAATTTCTTATGCGAAAGCAGTGCATTCAAAACCCAACCTATTCTTGCAACAATCTCTCTTTGCTCTCGGTGATTTTCTCTAGTGTTGCGCACATCGGTACTCCAATTTAAAAGTATTTCACGAAAATTTCTTTCTTTCATAGTACTGCCATTATGTTTTGCAAGCATACTTTCAGCTTGTTCTATGGACTCAACTGCATTTTGAAGCAATCTATGAGATTCAGCTAGATCCATGGAATCAATAGCATGCATTGCAGACTCTATAGTTTGGAACTGCACTGCAGGGAGCACAGTTTCATGCTGCTGACACAAAACTCCAAGAACTGCACAAGTTAGCATAAATTCGGAAAGACAGAGCATGTTATTGTCAATATTCATAGTGTTCATTCGCAGATAATCATTCCAAGGAACAACCTCTAGGAAGGGAAGGGAATATTTGTAGCGAAACAAACGACTAGACTCACTATGAGACATATCTATGCTCGTAACCCATCTAATAATTATTTCATTACCCGTTGTAAGTGCAACGACTTCCCCATAATCGCAGCCGTCCCCTTGCTTACTGTAGCACCATCCTGGTCCTCGACCAACTTTATCACCTATGCTAGGATGCCATGAAGATAAAGACAATAGGACATTATTCTCAAGTTCAAACCACCTTGACTTTTTGAGCAAAGGTGAATCACCTCGTTCCCTGCCACGTTTAAGATGGGCTTGTTGCATCAAAAGTGGATTAACTACTGCGGAAGTTCCATTTAAGGATGAGGTAGTTGGAAGTGGAGAATCTGTCACAGCTTCACTGATATCTAGACTATTTTTACGCACAGTTTTTATGGCAGAATTCGGTGAAGATGAGTCTTCAGGTAAAGATAGTAGAGGCGCTGATGGAGACGCTCTGTGGGAGCTCCTTCTTGAATTCGCTTCACTTTGTATGATAGCTGTGCCGTATTGTTGGTTTTCCGAAGTAGATTCATGATGGCTAGATTCACCATTTCCTTTTCTTTCAGGAAATTGACCAAATAGACAATGAACTAAATGTCGGAAGCGCTGCAGAAGAATACTCAAGGTTCCATACGTCAATGCATCATTAATTGCTAGCACATTTTGATCAAACATGCTGAACATTAGCGATAAAGGCACCAACCTCTTGCATCGATTTGTTTCCTTAATCACGGAACTACAGAGATCATCCATTGATACCGGATCTAAATAGTGTTCACGGGATCCCTCAACAACAAATAAGGCACAAAAGGCTGCATTTATCTGAATTTGAGCCATTTTCCCACGATATTCTTTTAATGTAGCGCAACGTATATCAGTGGATTCTTCGTCACTGTCTGTTTGTTGCTCTAATGAACGGCTCGTGATCTCACCAAGAATATCACAAAACTCACTATTGTGGTGAATAGTATGTGTTAATGATTCAAAAGGAATGCGGTCTTGTAAATTAAGTGAATTTGAATATGAATCAGATGATTTTCCATGTTCATCATAAAGGATGAACAAAAGCCTTCCCCATAGAAAATGGTATAAGTCTAATAATTTGCTCAAATTATAGGATTTATCCATGAGAAATTCTCCATCATTATCATTGCTGCCTTGATAATTATCTAAGTGTTCCTTTGCAGTTTTCAATAATGAGGAGGTTTTTATCAATCTCTTCATAAGCTGCTTGACTACGGGAATCGATTCACTCGAAAGTACAGCGTCACTACTTTCATTTTCACTAAGTGGTGAAAGAAAAATTGTATTACTCCCTCCACTGCTGTTCATATAATCAAACAATGAATCACTGTCGGTCCCACTGGAAGACAACTCATGGACACTCATGATGTCTTTCTTTATACAGATAAGCTAAATATTTGTACCTGAATGGAGATATATAATAACTATCTTAAAAAGAATAAAATACGCATCCAGAGTGAACAATAGCACAGAATATTGAGCTTCAACTTATATATTATGAATAGTTGTATTATGCAAACTATATTGCTTTTGAGTGAATTTCATATCGCTACCTTTTTAGATACTTTAGTAGCAATCAGTCATATTTATACGTATGATAAGCGTTTTCTATAAAGTTGTACCAATATTGGTTTGGTAGGAAAAAGGATTAAGACGCTATTGCCTCTCATAAACATAAAAAAAAGGTCCCTTACTCCAATCAGGGGACGAGTGGAAGAGGGAGGCGAGCTCAAATGAAGCAGCTTTTAGAAGATCATCATCAATTTTTTGTGAGGTAACTATACACTTGACATAGGGTACTGAACAAACAAAAGAAGTAAGTTTTTCCATTATATTTTGATCAAGCTTACTTGAGTAAGCGAATATTGTATTAATAGCTTCCTTTTTTAGTATATCAGTACAGTTTGAAAAATCGTCATTAATCCATATGCATTCCTTTCCGTCAAAAACCTTTGGATAATACTTATGCGCCCGTTTGGCAGCTTCCTTGGATGCTTGTATTAGTGATGGATTTGTTTCGATTCCTATAGTCTTTGTGCATCTTGTTTCCGCCAGCAGTTGAAGGCAGGTATTACCGGATTTACTCCCTATTTCACATAAAACGATACCACGTTCTATGTCCTCCATTGATTCAGTAACTGCAAATTTATCTTTCCCGCTATATCTCCTAAAAACAGGAAGCACGGCTGACAGCCACATACGGCGAACTTCATCAACGTCCAAAGCGTCTGATTTCAAAAACTCTTTAGAATGTATGAGGTCCTTTACTTCGTTTGAATCAAGTTGATTGCACTCTTTGTGACTTAATGCATTTTTATTGTAAATAACTTGTCGGATTTCTTCAAAATTGATGGAAACCGCTTTTAGGGTTATGGGAACAAAGTTTGCATTTATTGTGTGTCTTGAGCGATTTACATACGTAATGCAAGTAGCGCAGCCCATCCCAAAACTAGCACCTATGAGGACTAAGCGAAACATTCTAACCTTTAAAATAGCATGAAGAATACCAACAGTACCTATGGCTACTCCCACGAATCTAAAAAATGACGAGGTCATCGGCAAGCATCCTACGTAAACAAAAAGTCCAGGAAAAAAAAGCACTTTTTACACAAAACAGCATTCTATATATTTTTGACCGGCATAGCTCCGGCACAAACACCTAAGCTTCTCCAATTTCTTGCATTTCAGATTACTCCTTCCGTTCATCCTGGGTATAAGGGTGAAACAAATAGAAAAATAGAGGCATGGCCCCATGTTTACAAGGAGCTCAACGAGGGTAGACACGTAGTTCAATTTAATGTGGAAGTATTTTACTTAAGGACTTCCCGCCATGGGGTTTAGTGTTTTATTTTCGAGAGAGTG
>AIHY01001423.1:0-20164 GCA_000331125.1 Phytomonas serpens 9T
GGTTGCATAGGAATGAGGGTTGCATAGGAATAGGGGTTGCATAGGAATAGGGGTTGCATAGGAATGAGGGTTGCATAGGATGTGTTCCTTTCCACTGGAAATGCCTAGTGGGCGTTCTCTGGCTGCTTGGACTATCTGGGAGGAGAGGCTTCTTGTTGGCAGGGCTGCAGAAGAAGCGTTCCCTAGCTACCGGGGATGACTGGCAATATGTTTACATCTGAAGTATGGTTTTCTAGAAATGATGTCGTACCTTTATTTCTCTCGGTGTGATTTCACAGGTGATTAGTGCTATGTTTTTTCTTCCGTTTGATGTATTATCTTTATCATTTTACTTTGTGCACTAAGAAAAGATTGTCCCCGTTTACATAGGCCCTTTCCATACCCCAAGTAGGAAATCCCAAAGCGTACCGCAACAGAAAGAAACTTTTTTCACTATTTGGTATTACAAACGTGTGTTTCGTATGCCTTTGATTTCCAGTTATTATCTTAAAAGCTTGTTACTATTTGCTTTTCCATATAGACTAAATAGTGTTTTATTTTGATAATTAATGGATTTTAACCAGCTAAATTTCTTATTTATTGTGCACCGGATGGGCCAGATCCAGTTCCAACCTCTCACGGATGCTACCCGGTGCGGGCCCAGAGCCAGGGGCATATGGTGCATGAAGCGGAACCACAAAGCGGATCTTGTAGTTTCAAGGGATACCCCATGAAATTCATACGCGCATCCACATACGATTTAAAGATGTGGGGCCGCGTGGATATCCGGTCTTTGTTGGTCCCATTGCCTTATAAAGATGAGGTGGATCCAAACTCAGCATAATCAGCCATTGGGATACCCCAGAGAGGCCCCATAGATCTGAATTTTCCTCAAGTAGCTCAGTCGCGCACTATAACTTTTCGGCATCACTTCAGCTAATCGGTGTGTGGGGGGTGATGGGTACATACCATCCGCCCGGGGTATTGTTCAGGTTCGTTTGTACGGGTTATCAGTAAAATAATTGTATCAGTGTACAGTGCTCTGATTAGGTTTATTCTACACGTTTCATCATTACACACATTCAATGGAAAACACGATTCCATGGATTCGACGAATGGGTCAATTATAGGTGGCTCATACGTACCATAGAATGGGGAAGGTCATTCAGTTTGGCCCTTTAACGATGCGGAAGAAAACCTTGAACATCTAACGAACAGTATGCACCCATGCGCGCGTGAATAGGTAATGTAGTTCCATTTCAAAATAGAACCAACGATATGAACGTCTGGCTAGTCTAAGCGTTCTCAAGGGCATTTCCCTTGAAATAATAAGCGCAAACCTCCTCTTTACCTATCCAGAGAAGGGCACCCACTTCATCTTTAAGGACCACTTTGCAGATTTCGGTTATTTATGTCGCAGAGGTTGGGAACTGCTCTATCCCTGTATTACTATTTCATTCAAAGGCCTTACAGAATTTTTTTTATGTATTAACTTTAGGTGTAATCTCCCGCGGTATTTTGGAGCTGGAGGCAACGTGTACTGGACATGCCTTCTTTTTCAAGGAAAAAATGTGATGAGAGTGGGGTTTGAACCCACGCCCTCGAAAGGATTGGAACCTTAATCCAACGTCTTAGACCACTCGACCATCTCACCTTGTTCTCCGGAAAAATGTATACATGTGAGTATAGTGATACAATGCTTAATAGGTGGGGTATCTATTTTTTGCATGTGTCTGTTTTAAATCCTCTGGAACCAATTAAGTTTTAGGGGGGCTTAGTTGTAATGTGCGGAAATAACCAATACCTCAAATTATATTCAAACTCACATTTAAATATTAGTTTTGATAAAAAGCGGATGTCATTCAGATAATGCCAGTATTGCTTGTGTCTATTTTTCTAAATAGGCGTTGCATATGACCCCGCCAGCAGCAGGGGCCCCGAGTAGGTATGGGTGCTTGCATTTAGATTCACATTCCCGATACCTTCTTTTTGAGAGGCTATGGGAAAGGGGGTGTGCGGAATCCCATCCCCCCCCTGTTCGGGGCGCGGGGGGTTCGTTGGGGTCTGACCCAATTATAAACTTTAAATCATCCTGCCCTGGGTGGCTCGATTCACTCAAAACGGATCCATGTTGTTGTTGTTGCTTCGTTGGATCCCCTCGGTGAGACATTGCTGTTGCCGATATGTGTTTTGGGGGGGACGACCTTCCAGTAGTCATGACTCCTTTCCTAAATATTATCTTTCATTTACATTACTTAGGGTAGATTTTCTGGTATTTTATCGTTTTAATATCAGAGATAACGTTATTCACGTTTTCCGACTACTCATACTTGAGTTTAATTATTTTTCTTTGCTTTGAAAAATTAAAACGAAGAATGATTAGAGCGCTCTTCATTACTTTAGTACTCACCCTTTGTTGTGCACACTAATATATTCTTCCAGTCACGTTTACATGCCTATCAATTGTGAATATTTGCATCTTGTCTTAATCAACCTTTTACACTATAAAATTTATTTTCCAAAGATTCTAATTTGTGTTTGTACTGATTAAAAATAACAATGGGACATAACATCTTCACTAAGTTAGTTAGCTTCATTAACTGAATTTTTTTTTGACTTCCCGATCACATAAACCCTTTTATAGCCTTTCATATCGGATGTAAAAATAAAAAATAAGAAACATACTTAAAATATCACATGCCCTCATGCTAATTCCATTTTCTTAATGTCTTCAAAATAGTGATGTTGGTTTCCAAAAAAAAAAAGGATTTCTATTTCTTTTTCATCCTCACCTTTTTTTTTTTAAAAACTATTTCTTACTTTGATCACTTTTTTTCCCCAAAGATTCTATACATATGCTCAATAAAAATGCAAATCTATTTTTTCCACCGGGTGCAAGCTCTGTCGACCTTAATTTCGGGATTGATATAGGCCTTTATCCGTATCGTATTGATGCTCCGTTGCGGAAGATAGCAGATTTATCCGCAAGTGCTAAGACTCGAAACCACGTTTCTTCTTTACTTTTTTCTAAAAAATTGTTTGCTATTCGTGGAAGTCTTGACGAGGAAGGATTATTGTATTTTTTAGTATCAAACTTGATGACCGCAACAAATATTCCACAGCAAGATGAAAATAGAAAGAAAGGCACAGGATTCTTATTGTCACGACGGATTCTTGCTCTTCACGTTGATATGAATAATATTAACACTCTAAATAATGCTTCTGGCTACTTGATTCGTCTTGACGTACCTAGATATTTTGGTTTCGATGCATCAACCCTAATCAATAGCATGTGGACTATCTTTTTTAGAAAAATTTCCGATGATCCTAACTTTATTTCAGTGGGTTATGTCAGATCATTAGTTGGTTTAAATGATAGTCAGATAGGTGGAACCTATCGTCATTATTTTTTTGCTGCTTGTTCGTCTTTAGATCTGGCGCGAAAATTTCCTGAGGTACTGCTCAATGGCTCTAGGCTGAAACCTTTATGTGTCCTACCCATTACATCAATTGTTCCCTTTTTATGTGGATCCCAAATCCCTCTCGGTATTGTGATTACAGTAGGTGAAGACGCCAGAAAAAAATACCTTGAGGATGCAAAATCCGATTTTTCCTTAGAAATTGAATATTTCATGGATGATCCTATACGCACACGTGGAAGCCTCGAAACCTTTGAAAAATCATATTCCTCTATATTAAATGGAGATTGCAGATGGGAACGAACTTACGTGGCACATCTTCACATAAAAACTATTGTTTCACAAAATGAAGATATTTTCCAAATTTGTGATGTACTGCGTTATATTGGTAATGTTTGTGATGACACTGCAACTACTATTATGGGCATTTCATTTAGCGATCCCGACGTAGTCCCCGGATGTCGTGAGCTTCTCACGATAAATAAAAAGTCACCATTTTTTCAAAATGCGACTTTTGATGAAATTATGAAAAAAAGCTATGCTTTTGATACAGCCAACACAATTTATGCCCCGGTTCCGCAATGTATTTGTGTGCCACTGCGTAGCTCGACATTCAGGGTGGCTGTAAATGCCATTCATACTTTCCGTTTTAAAAATTTGGCGAAATTTACCAAGGAGAAACTACTTACCAGTATGACAGTTCCAGATGCTGCCGAACACTTTGCAAACTGTCTTTTTTTCGCTAGACGTAAATCACTCGGTACTCCAATTTTACTAGGTGCAGATAATGATGGAAATGTTTTTGGTGTGGATCTTTATGGATTTAGTATTTTCGGCTTGCCGAATGCACTACCGATAGCTCGTGAGCATCTAAGGGATTGTCTGTTTAAAGCGACACTTACATCATCTTACTATGCTCATCAAGAATATCGCACTATTATCGAGGATGTATTTTTTTTTCATGGAAAAGAGGTATACGATAACATGTTTTTTGATCGGTGGCACTTGATTGAAAATACTGATTTATATGAAGAAGATTCCTGCCCCCATGCAACATATAATCATGTCGTAATTCTGAGGGCCGGATATGTTCCATTTGCGGAAGCTGACACTTTAGTTAAAAGACTTTCCAACGATCATGCAATCCAGGGTATTGCGTTTGTATGTAACGACATTAGTGTTTCTGGCAATACTACTTCGCTTGTTTACCTGTGGAAGCCACCAAGCTTGTTAACATCATTTTTCAATGTTTCCAACGTAGAATCAACTTTCGAAGGACATGTTGAAATTAAACGTGCTTTTCTTTCTGTACATGCGAATGAATCTGATAAATCATTTGTTGAATATAAGAATGAGTACGCTGATTTTTTGCATGAGGCTTATCCTGAAATTAAAATAGGGAGCGTTATTGATTGCATTCCTCGCCGCTCAAATGATGGTGCCCATTGGTGGGATGTTCTTCGTAGCTACGAACCTGGAATGCATAGTGTGGCGACCTACGAAGAAGTTAATACGCTTGTGGAGAGTCCTGGCATTTCACAAAAAGAAATGCTATGGCTTTTAAATGTTCGAGCTTACCGATGCGAACGTTGTCACAAAGTGAATGATTCTGGCAAAATTAATCCACGGTACAATGCCTACTGGTGTAAAAACTGTTGGAGTGAAAGTGGGCATGGAGACTGCGCGTATTGCGGCAGAATTCTTGCCTTGGGCATGCCTGATGGAATCAGCAACTTTTTTTATTGTGAAGACTGCTGGAATGCATTCTCTTCTACAAACACATGGGCTGAGATAGGATACCACGTGCCTCCTCCTCCGGATGCCACATTTAAGGAGCAAGTAATGACTCGATGCGTTTCTCTTTTAATTGATCAAGTCAGTCCAAAGTTTCCCACAAATGACGTTCTTGATTTATGTTGCGGTGGTTCGGTCGTGCGGAAGTGGATGTTAAATAAAACAATGAACTATGTCGGTGTGGATTTGAATGCAAGCACAGTAGATTCAGTACTTGAGACAATAACAAATTCCTCAGAGCTAAATCCAAACGCTCAGTATGACGCTATTTGCGCTGACGCGTTTTCTGTGGATTTTTGGAAAAACATAGTAATCAAAAAACATCCAAGACAGTTCCAGACAATCGCATGTTTTAGTGGACTTTATCACGCTTTTTTTGATGAAGTGACAGCGCGCGACTTTATTGCGAGTGTAGCGAATGCCTTAGTACCTGGCGGGCTGTTTCTCGGCTTTGTACTAGATGCCAGTGCCTTATATTCGAAAGGCACCAAATATGTAAACTCAGTATTTTGTACTGAATGGAAAGAGGATTCCGTTCCTAGAGTTGGGCAGCAATTCAGTATATCCGTTGATGGACCTTTGCATGAAGTTGCCGTCATTCCAATTGATTTTCTTGTGGCAGTTGCGTCAGAGTATGGGTTGAAGGTGGTTTTAGAAGCATGTCAAACAGTAAAAGGGCTGATTGAAAGGGATGCGAGCTGGACTCGTGTCCTATCAGCGGCCGAAAAAGAATATTTCTGTGCCCTCAAATCTTTCGCCTTCAAAAAGGAAGGTAACAAACAGTTACCTTCTCCAAACAAGGACTAAAACGTTTAACATTTATCTAAATTATTTTTTACCTCTTAAGTACACCTTTATTCGACATGTAGTTGGAACCTAGAATATGAAATACTACCAAAATACCAAAGTCCCAATATATATATACATATTCACACATGAACTTTTGCTGGTTAAGTTGAGGGCTTGATATCATAACTGCATTGTAACACAATTTTATCGTAAATTAATAATAATAATAATAC
This sequence comes from Phytomonas serpens 9T, assembly GCA_000331125.1. Lineage (NCBI taxonomy): Eukaryota > Euglenozoa > Kinetoplastea > Trypanosomatida > Trypanosomatidae > Phytomonas > Phytomonas serpens. Next base: position 6,215 of record AIHY01001423.1, read on the forward strand.
TAATAAAACAATGTGCATCCATTTGAATAAAGGAGACTACGAAAAAATTAACATAAAATATTTATGTCCTTAATGAATAGGAAAAGAAGTTTTTCACTCTATAAGGTTGATATTTTCATGCTTCCTTTTCGAATTGATTTTTCTTATTTAAGGTTGGCCTTATTTAAAGCAAAATCAAAAATAGGATGGCAAAGTCAGCTTCCAAAGCAATTAAGGCTGAAAGGAAGGCGGCTCTCAAAGCGCGAAAGGAACGTAAACTGCTTGAAGAACAAATTAAAAAGTCCAACGAAAAGTGCGATGAGGCAAAGGGGTTTCTAGAATATACCGGAAAAAATGTGGAGTCAAGTATCATGAAGGCAAAGGAAGCTTTAGACATTGCTATCGAGTTATATGATAGTAATTCAATGGCATTTTTCCTGATGGGTGAGGTATACCTTGCTCAAAGACAACATCAACGTGCAGTTGACTCCTATACAAGGGCGTTGACTATAAATCCTACACATGTCGCTTCATTTGAGCGGAGGGCCATTTGCTATGAGCATTTAGGCGACACTGATCACGCGATTCAGGATTACACTAGTATTATTGATCTAGAGCCGAATAATGATTACGCGTATAACATGAGGGGACTATGTATCTTAAATAGGCAAGTTCCTGGAATAAAGTTGTCATCCTCATGCTTCACCTTATGCGAAAACGACTTTAAAGCGGCACTACAACTTAACAAAGCTAACTACTATGCTTTAGCGAATCTTGGGAAGCTGTATGAGGATCAGGGGGAGCTGAATCAGGCTCTGACGCACTACACCGCGGCATTGGATGTAAAGGAAAACTATAACTATGCTCGATTTCGTAGGGGCTGTACATTTATGCACTTAGCCGAAAACATGCTCGCTAAGCTCGAGTCTGAAGAAGGGGGATTCATGGACGACGCGAGTGCCGTGCGCTTGCCCCCCAAAATTGTTGCTTCCCCGATTCAAAAGTGTGGTCCAGTTCTCACTCATGCTGATATTCAGTCTCTTAAACAGGAAGTCATTAAATCACGTCGAATTGCAGAAGAAAAAAGTGCATTCAAATCGCACGTTCAATCTGCAGCGAAGGACTTTTCTATGCTTATTAATCCTGATGCTGATCCGAACCTCGCAGACCCTACTATAGTGCTTAACCTTGGCACATGTTGGCTTTTGCTGAATGATCTAAAGCATGCTGAGGAGAGTTTTAAACGTGTCGAAGAAATTATTCAGATGAGGCCTTCACTTATAGAGGAGGGTATGGCAGAACCCATATGTGATTTAGATCTTCTTCAGCAAGCCTTGCAGCTTAAGAAAAGATCTCTTCGACTCAAAAAAGACGGTCACGTGTAAAGAAGTAAAAATGATCCGCTTACAATTGGAGTAGTTTGCGCTACATTACCTATCGTATGTAATATAGCCATGCATTGCTATTTTTTCTCTCTAGAATGTCAGCTATTTGTTTTTTCAATTCCTTTACTTTGGAGAAAATGCCTCGGTAAAAATACAGCTCACAAAAACACTTTGCATTTTCTCGCTTTCCTTATATATATTACTAGTATAGGGTACTTCTTAGTGTTAAAAGAAAGGAGGGGTTATAGAATTTTTTTTGTAGCAAAGTTTCTCTTCATAGTAGCGTTCAGGTATGTTACGCGTCACTCTTAATAAATTTAGTGGATTTGATGTTAAGGCTCTTTACCCTAACGGCGTACCAAAGCGTACATTTCCATACCGTGAGCACCCCAAGCAAATATCTACCGCCCCAACTGCGGGAGGCTTTTATCTAACTAAGCATGCATTGGGCTGGCCGTTTCAACTTCCTTTCGAGTGGTTGTTTTACCGGTCTCCTGTGATTATTTTCGTAGGATGTGTTATTTACGACTTGTTTTTCGGATTCCCATTGCCCTTTATGAAGGAAATTCCTCCAGGTACACCAAAGCACTTCTTTTTTGGGAATTCTGGAGGGTCTCCACATCACCTGTGGGAGTTTCAAGATGGTTGGCATGTGCCAAACATGTCTGGTGGGCGTCGTTGGTGTGATTAGGTTATCTTGCATGAGTCTGAATTCATTACTACCGGGTCGATTTAGAACTCAATCGTTGTAGTAAGACGAATGATATATATTTTTATTCCGCTTTCCCGTGGGCGTTTATTATTACTATTCCTATTGCTATAATTATTATTATTATTAGTAGTATTATTTTAGTGCAATGTTCCTTTAGTATGTCAACTTCTCTTTTAGAATGTTTCGTTTCTCAGGATTTTATTTCTGAGGATGAATGAAAATATCAGTGCTTCAGAAGAATATGTGCATAGCAGGACGTAAAATTTACTTTGTATGTATTGCGCCTGCATATCTTGAAGCAAAAGTACTTGATACCATTTTATATTTCCTTTGAAACGCAACCTTTTCTTCATTCCCCTCCCCCTCTTAATATCAACTCACAACGAAGGAAACTCCATAGTAATTATCAAGATAAGTACTAAAGGTATCAAATGGAGGACTTAAGCAAGGCAGACATTTTGAATGAAAGCTTTCAGAATCCTCTTATTCAAAGTGTAAGAATGCAGAATGTTGAGGGGCTTGCTCACGATATTTATGTATGTTCGGAGATGTTACGAAACAACAATTGTATTCAATCCCCATTTTTTCCACCGAGTTCTCCTCACGGATTGGCATCAGCGTGTATACAGCACGGCAGTATTTCAGTCTCTGATCTTCAACCTGGGTACTCATTTAGTCCTTCTTTAAATAAGCAAAATGAGTTTATCGACGATGAGGTAGGCTTGGTTCATTTAATGAAAGCTTCAGATCGTTCAAACGATGAGTTCTCTTTTAGCGAAAGCAACCACGAAGCAGCGAGTTCTGACAATGGTACTTTCCGCCTGACCAGCTCATTTAGTGGTAGTTGTGATTTCAACATACATTACTGCCCCTTTAATGGGTTCATGGTTAAGATATCGTATAATACTGGGCAATTGCTTGGGAAGGGTCCTCTCTCTAATGTATATCGAGCCAGCTTGCAGATATACAAGCACCAAATGGATGACAATCATTACGAAACCAGTAGCGAAACTAGTTTGCTAAGCTGTGAATCCTCTGCACAAGAGAAAAGCCTCTGTATTGAGGTGGCAGCAAAGAAAACACTGATCAGCACAGAGATGTTAATGGATCCTGAGATGGCTGACGAGTTGGTATTTATTCTAAAGAAGAGGCATAGTGTAAACCACCCAGGACTCGTTAGGTCTTATTTAGTTTTTTTTTTATCAGATGACCGTGTAAATGAAACATCTCGACATCGATCATCACAACTCCATCAGCAAGGAAAAATGCAGCCAGAGTCTCATAATTCAAAATCATTTTTCGTTTTGTCGCTTTTAGAAATTAGTAGTGATGGGACTCTTGCCAATAGGCTGAATAAATGTGAACAGATTAGTGAAATGGAAATACGCAACGTGCTTTTAGATATTCTACCGGCTATTCGATATTTGCACGAAGAAACTGGAATTGTCCACAACGATATCAAGCCACATAACATTATTCTCTTTTCTACTGAAGCGACAACTGGGCGAAAACACGAGGCACTAGATTCGAAAATCCACTACAAACTAGGAGATTTTGGGCATTCCAAGTTGGCCAGTCCGATTGACGAAGTAGAGAAAAGGTTAGACACTCTCCTGCAGCAAACCCTGAGCAACTCTCGATCTAAGCGCACATTAGCAGGGACGATTTTATACATGTCCCCTGAAAGCTGTCTCGGGCTGGATGACAGCACCTCTAATGATGTCTGGTCTATTGGGATAACTGTCTTCCAACTTGCGACGGGCCATCTACCGTGGAGGCCGATCGAACGTGCCATCCCAGAGATAGTTCAACACGGCTTTTTGAAGAAGTTTTCACAAGGATTTCTATTTAATTCAGGCCTCGAAAGGAGCAAGGATGCCGGCCACAACTCAGAAGTTTCGTTTGCCAATACTTTTGATACATTTGGGCCGATTTTAGATGAAATTGAGAACTCAGAGTTTTCACCAGAATTTGTTGATTTTGTAAAATTGTGCTTGACAGAGGATTTTAGGAATCGCCCAACGTGTAGTTCTCTCCTTAAGCACCCCTTTTTGAGTGGGGCGCGGCTTGATATGGGGTAAGGGATCCAAGCGCTAGGCTAATTAATACGTTTTCGTGCATTACTGCCTAGCTTGTTGTTCTTACCCTTACGAGGTGGCGAGGCTGAAAATCACTCGATGATTACCTTCCTAGGAAGGTGCCTAGAGAGGGGTTTGGTGAGAGTTGGCCGAAAAGAAGACTTGAACCTTGGGATTGAATTTCTCTTTCCCCTTAGTCATTTCTTTGTTTTGTGTTTGTAGCTATGATCAGCCCACCTTTTCAGCTTATTTTTTTACGATCTCCGTGCGGTGTGCACACCTAATTGCCCTCACATTCCTTTTTGGCCATAGACAGCTCGCAAATAAAGTGTTCGAAGGATAGAATATTGATTAATTTTGCTAATATTTTTACAACGGTGCGCCGAACGAATGAGAAATTAATTCTGCTTTTAATGACGTAATTTCAGACGAAATATGACACCAGCTAATGGATTCGGTCGAAGTATCAATAGATTTATAATAATCTGTTGTTAAAAGCTTGGAAACCATTTCTTTTTTGAAAATGGTTGGAAATGCAGTGTAAATCATTGCTAATCCTATTAGGTGGAAAACTGCTTCAGCGCTTAAATGTAAAATACGCATAAACCCAGTTTAGGTTCCCACTGGATGACACATTTTATTCAAGAAATGTATAAAGAAATTTTTTTGCTTTAAAATTCCCGGCCCATAACGAACAGGATATGCTATGACATGGCGCAAAAAGGGTATTTATATTTAATCACGTGATTTTTTTTCGGTAGAAGTTTTCCAAACAACGCCATCTTTAATTATGCTGGCTTTTATAATAAACCGGATTGAAATAACAATGTGAGTACTCTCGACTTGACGACACAGAGTTTTGTATATCATCCACTAAATAAAACTTACAACGCAGGTCTTCATATTTACTATTGTTATTATTATTAATTTTTTTGCCACTTTGTATTTTTCTTATATGCACGATGCATCGAACTGTGTGTCTTAAAGATCTTATAAAGCAAGGAGCTGAGTGAAATAAACGTATCAGTTTTTTTTCGCATCTTTTTATGTCGATTATCTCTCTTAATTTTATTTCCGATCAGTCCATGTGATATTGTGATATTGCATATAGGGGCTTCTTATATAGTCCTTGTTGAGATGCGCAAACTTTATTTTGCTTTACTGTTTGGCTGACAGCATTATTATATTTCCGTAATTAAACGCAAATTTGCGTTATTGCTACTTTCCGATTGGAGTTTCCCTTTCATTTAATATTTTCTGTGTTCATAGATGTCATTTTGTTATCTTAAATGAACACATCTTCTTATGTATATGCTATACGTGAACGATATCGAATTCGTAACGTTACAAATCACACTCAGTTGCCGAATGGAAAACAGACTTAGTAACGTATACTAAGAGTCTGGACTAATAATTGTAAACAACTTTAAAGTATCGACATCATTCACGTTGAAAGCCAATTTTCGAGGGTCACCTTTCCTATACCATATCGTCTTCATTGAGGATATTGTGTTCACATTATGTATTACAATAAATTAATTGAGAATATCATGGTTTGGGGGATGATCGCGATTAGGGTATCATGACAGTTTGAAAGGTATCGATATTTTGCTTCTGGTATTCATCGGTTCTACACTTGTATTTTCCATTGACTGTGTATGTATAGGGTTGAGAAGTCTATTAGAAGTGAGTTTTTTATTATAATTATTGGTTCTGCAGCACAGAATTAGGAGGTGTTACACCTGATTTAATCAGACAAAAAGATAGTCGCAGAAATGCGTTCGAATTCAGTGTTTATCATATAGACTAAATCGTAATTTGTTTGATTCCCGCTTACCTTAAGATATCGATCTGTTATGATATTTAGCCTCTAATAATATGTGTTCCTTTCCTGATGCTCTTGAATAGTTCTACAGCATCTCTCTGTTAGGACGACAAACTTCCACGATCGTATTTATGAACGGGATCGCATATTAGCGATACACACACAGTATGCATAACCAGTTTCACTGTTATTTATCGTTTTATAATGATCCTTTACTTTGATGCAGATGTAAACTGAATTTCAGCAATAGCTAGATTCAATTTTCTAGCTTTTGTCTGGGCCTTCTCAGCTGCGTGCCAATGTTCACTGATATCCCTCGAGGACTTGTGAGAAGGTGATTCAGATGAATTCAGAACAAAATTGTGCTAGTTCTTCTAGCGAACGTATTTCTGCTATTTGGTGTCAGATTCCAAAATACCCATTGCCGCCATATTATCATACATTTCTTCCGTATGCATTTGCTTGCGATATGAAATCCGTGTTTCAAAGTTTCTACTTTTCAGACACTTTTTTAATTTTAAGGGAGCAAGGCAACTTAGCTGTGCCGATGTGCTCCTTGCGCTAATTTCTCAGGGGTTTCCAGGGTATATGGGTAGTGTGTGCCGTTGTTGCTGTCCCATCTTATGCTAGATGAGTTTGGCAAGCGGTATATCGATTTTGTGGTGAAAAGAAGCTCTTCATTGGCTTTCTTCCTCTAGCACAAAGAGTGGAATAATGACGATGACACATATGAATCCCTTGCGGTGGAAGGGATAAGAAGGGGGAAAATAAAAAAGAGGTTCCAGTATACCGTAGCTGTGGCTGTTTATCAGTTTCGCATTGTGCAGGGATACCTACTTTTTTCCGATTTCTGTGTTTTCGATATGCGAATCTCCCGTGCAAGTATCCAATTTTAAAATAATAAGCGACTTACAAAATATAAAAGAATGCCTGAATATTATTAAAGTGGAACGTCTGTGATGGAGAAGAACTACTCAACTATGTTACCCTACATAATTTTCACCCTGTCACCTAAATAAAAGTAAGAGGGTTCACACGTGGTAAGACGCACAGAGAAATGGCAAAAGGAAACAATGATGCAGGGGTAAGACTCTTGACAAGTGATTACGCCCTTTCAAGCGCCTCAATGTCATCAACTACTAAATGTAAGGAGACATTATGTTACCCATGTGCGCTACGTATGTCCATGCTTTTTCAATTTACCCCTCCATTGAATTACCAGCAGCGACAGGCCACTGACGCCACAAAAAATACAGTGAAAAATGCGAATGAGTCTTCTGATTGTGCAGATTTTGAATATAGACCTTATTTGGATGATACATACCATGCACGCTTCACCATTATACATGAAACCATTCATAGCACATGGCGGTGGTTTCAGGCGAAGGAACTGCACTCAGAAAATGTCCGTGATGCTAATGCGCAACCGAGTAGTATAGATGATGCCGTTTCAGTTGATAAGAATTTGGACACCTCACACTGCATCCCGTGGCTTTGTGTAGCGTGCTTCGGGCTTTACCAGTTTATGGATTATATATACGCCCCCATGGTGGCCGCAAAGGTACGGCAAAGTCCGTTTACAGATTCTAATAGTATATCCATAAATATCAATGTTGGTCGCAGCCTGACATTTACGTGGTTGGCAGCGGCAACTCGGTACTATGACAAGCTTGGAACCATGGTGGAACGACCACCTCCATCAGCAATTATCCCGGAAGAGTTTTCAAATTTCAAAGAGCTTTACATGTCCGATTTACGGGCGCGTATACTACAGTACCTCACTTACCCTCATTCAGAGATTGTTACGTCAAGAAGGGAATCTATTTGTGGGATACCAGTTTATTTGAAACTACTTGGGGTGGGGACCGATTCCGTGGGAACCGAGGTGACCGAAAAAGAAGAATCCCCCCAAAAAGTTCAGCGAGTGGAGAGCATAAAGAAGGTAGACAATACATGCACTTGTCCTCAAAAATTTGCTTACGACACGAACAACGAGCATGTGGTGTGTGATGTGTACTGCAGTCATCCTCCTACAGAGTCCCTTCTCACATGCAAGGAATTTCCAAAGCACTACGCAAGTAACAAAAGCGGTGATATGGTTTTGACCTATTCCGTAATCTATGACCATGTAGTGCCACACTTAGCATCTACTGGTTGGGTTTCTTTACCTCTGCTCGACGAGGATGGTGCTAGTGTTAGGGTAAAGGCACACGAGGTCGCAACGGTGACTTGTACAATCACCCACGCCAACATTTTTTTGCAGGGGAATTACTTAAAACTGCAACGCAATCTATCCCAGTCACCGTGGTTTGTTGACGGCATGCGTGTTGGCTCCTTTTCACTCCAGGAAATCATTGCGTGCCCAATATTGCCTTTTTTCTTTCCTGAGGGTGTCACGGCCTTGAATAGTCGTGCCAGAGGTCAAATTGATTTAGGAGAGCCGGACTTTATTCAGAACAGTCGCAATAATGACGCATCAAGTAGTAATGCAAGACAACATATCCGATCCAGTGTGAATCCGGAAACTGTAAGCGCTCAGCAAGTATTCGGGTATGGACGTTATAAATTCCATAGTGCTGGACGTGAGGATGTTGATGTGCGAATGCTTGGATCTGGAAGGCCCTTTGTTCTTGAAATTGTGAACCCCTCGAGCGAAGCGGTCTCTGTAGATGACTTGCCGGAGATGATGAAACGCATCAACGAAAGCCACAACGGCAGTGTCGAGGTGCATAACCTGCGGTTTACAGACCCTGGTGTTACGCTACGCCTCGCACGTCACTCGGAGAGCAAGATAAAACGGTATCGTAGCGTGGTTTGGAGTAGCCGAGCGATCGAGGACCCTTTAACAGATCCTTGCTTTACGATTGTGAACGCCACCAAGGATCTGCAGATCGAGCAAAAAACACCTTTGCGAGTGCTACATCGACGTTCATTACACATTCGCTCACGGATTATCCATTCAATGAAGCTTACCCCGATTAATGCCCACTGGTTTATCCTGGAGTTAGAAACACAGGCGGGTACGTACGTAAAGGAGTTTGTTCATGGGGACATGGGTCGAACGGTCCCAAGTTTGGGAACTTTATTGGAGTCAAGGACAGATATCATACAGCTTGATGTCATGGGAATGGATATACAAGATCTAGACTCATGACGTGTGCTGTTGCTGTTCGCTTTAAACTCGTTTGCATTGTAAAAGCCGATGCGAATGACTACACTAAATAAATAATTTCACAAAATGCAGCTGTATACTTAATGATTTGATTTCTTATGCAAATTCCTAAGCTGACCATTCTCTCTTTTCTTTTTGCTTCTCTGTTTTAGGCTTTGCAAAAAAAAAAAAACGTATAAATTCAATCTTTGTGGGTCAAACATTTGACTTTTTTCCATTACGTCCCTTTCACAATAATAGAGGCAAAAATAAAATGGCGTGGTTTGGTTTTCACAATACTTCGGAGTTTGTGGTGTTCCTGACAAGTCTTCTTGTGGGTATCACGATGGTGGTGGGTCTCAACGCTGTGAACTCTGCACCCAACTTCATATTAAAGTACTATACGTATATTGGGAATCCGGATTCCCCCCCTAAAATGCCCCGATTCTGGAATAACATTTTAAACTACTACACAATAATCACAATTGTGGCGCAATCAATTCATGAGCCTACGAATGTCACCCCCTTTTTATGCCGCTTCTCACTGCTTTTCAGGCTGGAGCTGAGTTGCCTCATCATGATGGTGGAGATTTTGGTAATCCTTTTGATGCCGTTTGGTGGGGCATCAGAAGAGGGTGCTATTGCAGGGCTGATGATTGTAGCCTATCTTGGTGGGGTGGCTCGTGCTTACTTTGAAAATACTGGCTACGCCCTCTTCGGCCCTTGTCCATCCAAAATGATGTCGGCAATGTTGATTGGTTCGGCCTTGTCAGGTGCAATCGTTTCAGTAATGCAGATTGCTCTCAAAGGATCCATGCCAGACACTCATGACTCTATCTTGCAACAGTCCATTTTGTACTTTTGTCTCACTTTGGCTATCATCTTTGTTGCGGGAGTGCTATTGTTCTTACTCTTGCTCAATCCATTTGCCAAGAAGTTTGTAGCGGAACTTCGTAGTCGACGGGGCTTTTGGCGCAATATTTATCGTCCTTTGCGCCAGAGTGACAACACCAGCGCACCGCAAAAAAACGATATTCTGAATGGAGTTGGAGGCAATGATGATGGCAACGATCTACATAATACAGTACCTTTCCCTGATTCAGATCGTATCAAAAAGGATGAGTTATCTAACGAGGTGTCGGTGCAACCAGACACGTCGAAGCAACTCGTACCCATGGACGATTCCAATTTTGTCAAGCATGGAACGACTGGTGACACACAAGGACATCCTATCCCTATAAAGGAGGGGACCGACTTTAGCACATCTGAGCTACTGCAGGGCGTGAAGCTTTGGCCCGTTATCAAGAAGTCCTATACCATGATGTTGTCATCTTTCCTTAACTTTGGTGTGACGTACCTCATCTACCCAGGCCTCTTCATTGTGGTCGCCCAGAATGATGATTGGTACACCACTCTCATCATGGCGTGTTATAATTTCTGTGACCTCATAGGTCGTGTGGTGAGCATGTGGAAACGGGTGTGGCCGAGTCGCAGATTCATTTTGATCGCTACCATAGTGCGAATCGTATTTGTTCCACTGCAACTGTTGTGCGCACTGCGCATCATCCCTGGGCAGACCGCTTCGTACATCTTCACTGCGCTCTTGGGATTGACGAATGGATTCTTTGGGACGCTAGCGATGGTGTACGCCCCTCTCTCATCAGGGTTGGAGTCCGATGCTGAGAAGGCATTGGCTGGCCAGGTCGCGGGTGCGTGTCTACTTTTTGGTTGCTCTGCAGGTTCTCTTCTTCAGCTAGCCGAGTTGATCCCTTTCAATTAAGCCAAACAAGGAGGGAGGGAGAGTGGATATTTCTCTACATTTTTTCCCCAAAACGTTTCATTTAAGGATCGTATTTTAGCTGATCTATTTCAATTTCTCTCATATTTTCATTTTTTGCTTTACTTAGTGGACAAATTTTTGTGGATTCATATTAATTGTAAATGGATATGCCATTGTATTGCACGCGTAAAGACGCCTAGTATGTTCATGGAAAATATTTGCACTCATCTTAATGTAACTGTTGAACGTAAATTAATGGAGTTTTATATGAAGAATTTGCATCTATTGAATGTCTTTTTGTAATGGGGAAGCACTAATTGATTAGATAAACTCGTATGCATTTTCTGTTCTATATTTCCTTTATTTATCATTTGCATACTCAAACACATACGCAAAAGCTTAACATATTTTAAAAGTTATTACGCCAAAGAAAAAACTCTGTATTTTGTGAAGAGATCGCATCATGGGCCTTTTAGGGTTTACAAATGCTGGTGAGTTGGTGCTCTTTATCACCAGCATCATGGCTGGTATGGTTATTCTTTTAGGAATGAACGCTGTCAACTCAGCACCGAAATTTATGCTTGATTATTATAAATACATCAAAAATGATGAGAATGCCGTGGCTGACCATCCCAAATTTTGGCAAAACGTTCTGACATATTATATCATTGTCACCGAAGTCTCACAGGCAGTTCTGCAGCCATTGAACCTTATCCCTTTTTCCCGTCGCTTCTCTTACATCTTTCGCCTTGAGCTCGGAAGCTTAATCGCGTTGGTGGAGATTCTTATTATTTTGCTGATGCCACAAGCGAGGACTCCTGAGTCGGGTGCGATTGCTGGAGTTTTAATGGCTGGCTTCGTTGGCGGTCTGGGCCGAGCTGTGGTTGAGAATACTGTTTTCGCCCTCTTCGGCACCTGCCCTTCGAGGATCGTCGTCGGTGCTATGGTCGGGCTACCAGCATCAGGAGCTGTAATGTCGCTCGTGCAGATTATTCTTCTTGGATCTATGCCAAGCGACTTCAACTCTATCTTAAGGCAGTCTGTTATCTACTTCTCTTTGGGTATTGCCATTATCATTGCCTCTTCGGTGCTTCTGATAGGTCTCTTTTACAACTCGTTTGCCAAGAATTTCATCCCGGAGCTTCGCTCGACACGATCGGCTTGGCAGAATATTTACCGCCCACTAAGATTGAGCGAAGACGCGTTACGAACTGGAAACAGCGGCAGTTGTCCTGAAAACGAGAATACTTCGATGCACCACCGATCAAGAAATGCACAGACCGCATCCCCAGATTCGGAGGCTATCGGGTCCGTTGTTACTGAGTCTAAGGAGCAGCCCAACGCCATGTTTGAAACCGACAGCAACGAGGACCCAGCGGGGCTGATCTCGTCAGAGCTTCTCCAAAGAGTCAGTCTGTGGCACGTGATCAAGAAAATCTACCCCATGCAGTTCGCCTGTTTCCTGAATTTTTTTGTAACCTTGGTCATCTACCCAGGGGTCTTCCTCGCGGTCGATCGCGCAGATACCTGGTACACAACGCTTGTCATCGCTATCTTCAACTTTACGGATCTCGCCTCACGTGTGGTCCTTATATGGGAAAAATTGAGAATCTCTCGAAGGGCTGTCTTAATCCTTTCGATTGCGCGCATTGTGTTTGTTCCGTTAGTAGTTTTGTGTGGATACCATAAGATTCCAGGCAAGGCTGCGGCGTACATCTTCACTGGCATGATGGGACTCACTAGTGGCTACGTGGGCACCTTAACCATGATATATGCACCAACCACTCCTGGTTTGAAAGGAAACGGTGAGCAGGCGATGGCGGCGCAGGCGTGTGATGGCGCGCTTATGCTCGGTTGCTCTCTGGGTGCCCTCGCCCAACTGGGTGTTGTGCTTGCATTCTAAAACGAATAAAGTTTGGCTATGAAGCCAAACCATAGCAAGAGGAATGGCTACATAAAATATTTGCTTAACATAATCTAGTGACAATATATATATATATATATATATAACTGAAGCCGATCAAGTACAAGGATATGTAGAAATAGTCATTATTTATTTTAATATTTTTCTGCCTGTCTTTACTCTTATTGCTTGATCGATCGTTGATTAAAATATATGCAAATCTAATGGGGAAAAAAGTAATTAAATATATTTTCATTGCTTTCGTTGACTGAATCTAAATAAATGGGAAATATCAAAATTAGTTTTACTCCTACCCCACGAACAACGTTGATAACTGTTCACATTAATTTTATAAAGTTTCAAATTAATAATTTCTTACTTTTTAAAAATTTTCTGGAGTCTTCTTACATGCAAATATTAATGGAATGCATGAAAAGAATGGGAAAAAAGTGGAATAAATATTAGGTACATGGCGCTAAGAGGTTAAAATAGGAATAAGATCTTCATACACACCTTAAACAGATCTATTTTCTTTAGTCGCATTTTCACTTATATGCGCATAAAGCATTGCTCTTGCTCTTGACTAATTCTGGAGAGATGAGGGGTACTTTGAGCAATATATTCTCTCTATCCTTGCATTTCTTTCAAAATTCAGTATACTAATGTCTTTCAAAGCGAGGTGAATTTTGTGGTTATAATACATATAATTTTGGACATAGCATACCTGATTTTTAGCATTGGACGTGTTGCATAATTTATTGCTTGGAGTTAATTTTTTACTCATCTTGTTATTGTGCATAGGGCAGTTTTCTTAGAGTCGTTTGCTGATGAACTTTGGAGCTTTGGAAATTTATTGTAGGTATCTATGCTTAATCAAAGCGCCATGAATTTATACAGGTGGTGCTGAATGAGCTATACAGGCTAGTGATATCGAAGAAATGCTGAAAGTGAAATCGATATGAAGAAATTATAGATATTAATTAAAGTATAACAAAAGAGTTAATTCATTGGAGTAACTAAGGTAAGTTTTTTTTTTTAAACTCTTTTCCTAATTACATTCATATCTGTCCTATCCGTGCAACTGAGTTATTTGCGAATTATCGCCCTGCACTTTGATCTTCTCTTTTTTTTTTKAAT